>CABHPR010144028.1:10121-50136 GCA_902168415.1 Peromyscus melanophrys | reverse complement strand
AGTTTGTATTGCTGTGAAGAGACATCATGACCATGGCAACTCTTAGAAAGGAAAACATCTAATCGGGGCTGGCTTACAATTTCAGAGGTTTAGTCCATTATCTTCATAGTGGTGTGCAGGCAGAAACGGTGCTTGAGAATGAGCTGGGAGTTCTACATCTTGATCTGCAAAGAGCAGAAGCAACTGTGTGTCACACTGGGCATAGCTTGAGCAAAGGAGACCACAAAACCCACCCACAGTGACACACTTCCTCCAACAAGGCCACACCCACTCCAACAAGGCCACACCTCATAATAGTGCCACTCCCTATGGGGGCCATTTGCTTTCAAACCACATCATATACTATACATAGTGCTGTGGGATGGTCTGTATGTCAAATCTGTTGCCCTGATTGGTCAATAAATAAAACACTGATTGGCCAGTGGCCAGGCAGGAAGTATAGGCGGGACTAACAGAGAGGAGAATTGAGAGAACAGGAAGGTGGGAGGAGACACTGCAGGCCGCCGCCATGACAAGCAGCATGTGAAGATGCCAGTAAGCCACAAGCCATGTGGCAAGGTATAGATTTATAGAAATGGGTTAATTCAAGATGTAAGAACTGAATAGCTAGAAGCCTGAGCCATTAGGCCAAACAGTTTAAACAATATAAGTCTCTATGTGTTTACTCGGTTGGGTCAAAGTGGCTGTGGGACTGGCAGGTGAGAGAGATTTGTCCTGACTGTGGACCAGGCAGGACTGGAGGAAAACTCTAGCTACAATACTATACTATTATGGTATTACTGTATTGCGCTATATATACTATACATTACGTCCCAGGCAGGAGGGAGAAGAGAAAGGTAACTGTGTCTACTTGTAGGCAAGGCTTAAAAATCATAGTTTGTCTCTGTTCCATGTGGGATGGGCTACACTAGTTCACATGGCTGCATCTGCAGGCTATAGGCTGGAAACTGCAAGGTGGCCTGTCTAATATGTCTGTCTGAGCCTTGGTTCTGGCTGTAGACTTGGAATCTCTGTCTTGCTTTGTGTGGCTCCCGTTTTGTAATTTTCCTTGATAACTGGGTGGCCTGAACTTCATCAAGTAGTGATTCAAGGAAGCAAGAGGAGAAGGAAAATTTGAAGAGCTTAGTGTGGAGCAGACACTGTGTCACCTCCATTGCATTCTGGTGGAGCAAAGGAGTCATGAGTTGACCCTGATTTCAGCAGAGGGAGGACAGACTCTCTTAACGAGAGGAATGTCATTGTTTTAGTTGGACTGTTACAACAAAATCTCACAAATGGAATGACTTATCGACAATAGACATTGATTTCTCATAGTTCTGCAGTCAGGGTAATCCAGGATCAAGGTGTAAGCAGATTTTGCCATCTGATAAGAATTTATTCCTCGTAGCCAATGCCTTTTACTACATTCTCAAATCATAAAAAAGAAGAACTGAACTCTTCTCATTAGTTAGTTTCCTATTGGTAAGCAAAATGCCTAAGACTGAGTATAAAGAAAAGAGGTTTATTTAGTGTTGCATGCTAAAGGCATCCTATTGGTTGAGCATCTCATGAAGGTCTCATGAGGAGTGACTTATTGGCAAGAAGCAGATGACGGAGGGAGATATCACATGGTGAGACAGAAAGCCAGAAAGGGGGGGGGAGCACAAACTTGATCATTTATAACAACTTACAATATGGTATCTAGGTGGGAGTTCCAACCCAAATTATGTTAATCCCTCATGAGGGTGATATCTGAAATGGTCCAATGGCCTCCTATGAGGTGATGCCCCTCACACTGCTATAAGGACAGAATCTCCAGCACATAAACACATAAGAAACAAACCATATTTAATTATAGAAGTCCTCCCTCAGGTATGCACTCTGTCTGCCTACCTGTCTGCCTGCCTCTCTCTCTCTCTCTCTCTCTCTCTCTCTCTGTGTGTGTGTGTGTGTGTGTGTGTGTGTGTGTGTGTGTGTGTGTGTAAGTCAGAGGGCAACCTCGGCACCATTCTTCAGACATCTGCTTTTTGTTTGAGACAGGGTCTCTCATTGGATGGAATGTCATCATATAGGTTAGGCTAGTTGGCCATAGAGCCCAGGGAATTGGAGTCTGCGTTAATCCCTCTCCCATCTCACAGCATTGTTGAGATTACAAGGGTGCACCGTCACAATTCTGCTTTTTACATGCATTCTGGGGATCAAATTAAAGCCCTGTTACTTATGAAGCAATTGCTTTACCAGCTGAGCCATCTCTCCCGTTCCTTGGACCTCTTTATAAGGACATTAATCCCATCCAATCTAATGAGCTCCTGAAGGCCCACCTCTTAATATTATCATAGGAAGTTGAAGAAGGCCCAGACATTTAGATCATAACGGCCTGACATATACAAGATGGAAGGACAGACGTTGTCCTTATTCTTCCTTGCAACTTATAGTCTGCTTTCTTCCTCCCTCCTCCCCAAAGCACCCAGAAATTCTCACATATTACTCTCCATTTACTCTTTGTGCTAGTTCAGGACCTGGGAAGCTGACACCAAGTCAACACCAGAAGATAAAGAAAAAAAAAGGAGAAGGTACTGAAGAAGGTAGAGAGTCTTTTTTTGTCTGCTCATGGTGTGGGTCCAATTCTGTAAAGGAGCAATGGTTGTGTAGAAAAAAAACACAGGCATTAGTGAGTGCATAAGAACCTTTTGGCAAAACTCTTGAGGCATCCTCAAGCCAAAGCTGTGGGACAGGAGAGTCCCACAGCTCCCATTATGGCATCTGCCTTAGGATCAGTGCTCGGTCCAGCTGGGAAGGGTGTGGCTAGCAGAGTGATGGATTTCTAGGCACAGCATCTGGTCCTGTCAATCAATTTCATTCCCAACAGTTAAGGGTCTGAAAAGGACATTTTCATGGCTGCCACAGTCTTCTTGTCAGAGTCATCTTTCACCTTCTAACCACCGCCTCCATACACACAATTTGAAGGCGCCTTTGCCAGGATCAGTCTATTTTCACAGGAGAACTTCTTCAACTCTTTCTTAACCATTTGGATACACATATAAAGAGCCTTCAAACACTCTGGTCTCTCATCTCCTTGACAAAGAAAGACTTCTTCTGGTCTTTACCAAGTCATTTCAGCTTCCCGTTGCTGAAGTCACATGACCTGGAACTGCTCCATTAGCAAACCTTCCTTTCTGCTTCACACCTTCTGACTCCTTGTCAACAGGCTTTCTCTGGTGCTCTTACTTATCCACTTATGCTCCCCCAGTCCTATCGCTGTACCGACACTTCACCACACCCCATGCCCTTCATTTCCTCCCTCTCCACGTTTGCACCGAGAGAGTATCTATTCCCGTAACGACTCCTTGCACACATTGTCCTCTTTTTGCCTGTTCTCTCAACACCATTATTTTGCTTGCTCTTGATAAGCATGCTTGGCTTTGTTTAATTCCAGCCTCCCACCTCTTCCACCCCAGCTTCTAAGCAGCTAAAAGTGGCTTCTGGAACACTCAACCGTCACTGGCTGGCCTCACTTGAAATTTATGACCTCAAGTGGTACATCAGTACAGCCAGGCAATCCTATCCCATTTCCCGGCACAATTCGCTCTCCCTTGTCTATGAGATGAGGCTTCCATAACCTTTTTCACCTTTCCACAGCCTCCAGCAATCCCTTCTATTCTTCATTCTCAGCATATGAACTTCTTTGTTTATATAATTTTTCTTTATTCTTAAGAATTTCATACATAGAAACAATGAAATGTGATTGTATCTACTACCTACTTTTCAGCTCTTAATTTCCCCCACCCCCATACCCTGTCATGCTTTCCTCCCAATGTCAGGTCTTCTTTTGCTTTATATTTGTTTTATATATACCACAAAGTTCAATTAACACTGCCCGTATGTGCATGAGTTTGGGGCCATCCACTAGAGCCTGGGGAATCCACCAGTGGGAACATTCTCAGGAAATAGTGATTCTCCCCACCCCGGCAGTTATCAAGTGATAATACACCCTCAGTAAGAGGTGGTCCGAAGCTCACTTCCTTTGTCTAGGCAGGAATTTTGGTTGGCTTGGTCTTGTGCAGGTAACTGCAGCTGCTGTGGGTTCAGGATGCAAGAGCCATGTCATGCCCCCAAAGACAGCATCTCCTGCTGCTCTTCCCCGGTTTATGAGCTCTTACCTTCTTTCTGTTTCCTGAATCATGACTGTGCGTCTGTGATCAGGACGAACTTCTTTCTTAATTTCCCAAGAAAGAGAAGGAGGAGGAGGAGGAGGAGGAGGAGGAGGAGGAGGAGGAGGAGGAGGAGGAGGAAGAAGAAGAAGAAGAAGAAGAAGAAGAAGAAGAAGAAGAAGAAGAAGAAGAAG
Organism: Peromyscus melanophrys; assembly: GCA_902168415.1. Taxonomy (NCBI): domain Eukaryota; kingdom Metazoa; phylum Chordata; class Mammalia; order Rodentia; family Cricetidae; genus Peromyscus; species Peromyscus melanophrys. Next base: position 45,812 of record CABHPR010144028.1, on the reverse strand, counting down.
AAGAAGAAGAAGAAGAAACAACCTTCAGAGAAGTTCCCTCCTCTCTCAGCTCGTTTACCTGCTGACCCCTATCTACACTGACCATCTCTGCCTGCCCTCCTGATGAAAACGACTAGACTTGGTCCTCTTCTGCACGAGGCCAACCTTTCCAAGTGAGAACTGGAGCTCTTCCCCTGCTGTTCATGTTCCTGTGGTGAACTCCCCTATCTCTTGCTTCTTCCCTTTTACTCTTCTCCCTGGATCACTTCTATCCACATAGCAACATGCAGTGATACTTGCCGTAAAAAAACACATCGGAACTTTCATGGAGCACAAGCCTCTACTACCATCCCCTGCTCCTCTCTCATTTCTGGTAAAGCTCCTTTTGCCTACACCTGCTATTCCCATTGCTTCTTTCCCACCTTGAGCCCCTCTAGTGTACTGTTGGAATGTGAGAACGGGAGCTCTAGCCCGATTGGAGATCTGCACTAAACATTTCCCAGTGTCCAGGAACTGCCCTGCCACATGCTCTCCTGAGTAGATCATTCTAACCACCACCGTCGCTGCCGCTGCCACCACCACCACCACCACCACCACCACACCAGGAGCTTCTCCAGGAAATGGAATATCCAGACTAGCATCTGTTTAGTTTGCGGGCTGGGCTGATCCAGAGTCTCTGTGTGCACATGGATGAATTTGGTAAAGGCCCACATAGGCTCCTCTAAAAAGCCATTCTGAGTTCCCATCTTATCCAGGACATTTTTGTGACCTCATATCTGAAGATTCACCCTTCTCTCCTCTCCAGTAATGCAAAGGCCCATGTCCTGCTGGGATTGCCGCCACCAAGACCTGTTTTGGTTCTTTTGTTATTGTTGCTGCTTTGTTTTTTGTTCTTTTTTCTCAATTCCAGGACCCCAAAGAATAGCTTTGATCCCATCTAGCCTTAGTACCAGCTTCTGTATGGATGCTTTTGTTTTCCCTTTAAACAACAAGAAGGCTCTTTTTTGGGAAGTGATTTTTCTGACTCTGGGAACTTGAAAGAGAAGTAGGAAGACATAGCAAATTGGTTTGTTTAAAAAACAATTTATTAATCAGCATATCTGTGTTAGGTGCATGTTTAGAGGTCTCAGAAAAAGAAGCGAATTTGTATCCATGTGGGTCTTATGGACCATGTTTAGATTTTATTTATCCATCACTCAATCAGCCATGTCTTATACTTAGTTTTCACCTATCTACCTATGGATGCACATTGTATAAATTTTTTTCCTTAAAAAAGCAGCTCAATGCTGGGCAGCAGTGGCCCATGCCTTTAATCCCAGCACTCGGGAGGCAGAGCCAGGTGGATCTCTGTGAGTTCGAGGCCAGCCTGGTCTACAGAGCAAGATCCAGGACAGGCTCCAAAAACTACACAGAGAAACCCTGTCTCGAAAAACAAAACAAAACAAAACAAAAAAAAAAAAAACAAAAAAGCAGCTCAAGCTAAGTGAAGAAAACCACATTCTATACAAAGACCCCTCCCCTCAAGCCTCAAACTAATTTTCAAATTTATATATCTGTAATTACCCTTCAGTGGAAAAGGCTCATTCTGTGTTGAGCACAAATGGTCCATGATTTTCAGCTCTATGTGATCTCGCAAATGTTACTCAATAGCCATCTCGTGAGTCATAGAGCCATTATTATTAGCTCTGCATCACCATTCAGGAATTTCTGGTTCAGAGACATTGGGGAACTTTCCTGAGCTCAGTCAGCTAACTCATGGTTGAATTGTAACTTCAATTCAGATTTCTAGACTCAGATTGGATGATGTTATAGCTATGCTATCCATAGAGACGATTGCTTAGTAGAGATCCAGTAAAAAATAACAGGATCAGCTAAGGTTTTCTCCTGTAGTTATACTGCTTACACGGTGCTACGTTTTGGCATTGTGATGACCACTGACAGTAGTCTGCCTCTGCCTGTTTTCATTCACCTTCAACTCAGAATGGTGTCAGAATAAAGATGGCCACATGGCGTCTACATGTAGCTCGACCAGTAGGAAATGAATTGTGTGATATTGCCCTTTATTAGACAGTCATCTATATTACTTTATTTTCAATTTCTAATGGCATAGAGTTTTGTTATTCAAGAGTGAGATTCTAATAGTATTTACTTGAGAGACCCTTGACAATTGTTATTCTAAGTATTGCACGGATCATGAAATTCATAATTCATTTTTAATCACAGTATACTCAGATATTCAGTTCTGAGCTGCATGTAATGTGTACTACCAATAGATCTGGCCCCTACATAACTGTATTCTCCCAAAGAAGACTTGATGTAGAAACAATAACCTCTAGGGGGAGCTCAAGTCTTCTCTCTCATACCACTGGGGTAGAAATGGACCAAGGGCAAGAACCTCATTGCAGGGGCAGATGGCCTTTGATTATGTCTATCCTCGAGGTTAAAGGGCTCTTGCTTGTGCATGATGGGGGTCCTTCTGACCTTTTCTTGGGATGCAATCATTTGAGAATACTACCAAGCAGATGATGCATGGTAGGGGGTCTTTCCATACACAAGAACCTGGCAGAAACTGGGTGAAACAGGGAAAGATGACTTGTGGCCATACAGTGATCTGGGCCTTAGGCCAGGAAAGTGATGGAATCCTGTGGCTTGCCACCCCTAAGCTCTGCTCTCCAGACTGGTGGATTCCATAAGAGACACAGTGCATGAGACCTGGGGTCAAATCTATACAACATTATGAATTTACAACGGCACTGAACTAAAGATCTCTGTGCCAGGCTCTCAGAGGAACCTAATATAGTTGTATGTGGTCACAGTGGGCTAGTTTTGTGGACTTGGGAATTAGGAGATCCAGTTGGAGTCTTCATTAGTAACATAACATAAACTAATGCAGAAATCCAATTTATGGTACAAAAAAGATATCCTGAGAAAATATACGTGATATAAACATAAATGTAAGACCGTGTTTATGCAAATGTGCCATAAAATTTATACATTAGGGAAAGTTCCAAATAAAGCATTATGGAGGAAAACAGAACTACAAGGCCTCCAACCAAATGAATGCACATAGCACAGAATCCCACGGTGAGTCCTGCCCTGAAAGCTCGAGCCGAAACTCACAGGTTTTCATTGAGGGCCTCTGTTGGCTCAGTAGATTTTTGGGGAAGAAGTTTATTTAATGGGGAAAGAGACTTCCTAGGGAAAGGAACAAAAATCAAACCTTCAGCCTCTCTGACCCTTTCCTTCATTTGAACTCCCTTAAAACTAACCCAAAGACAGGACTTGGAGGATTGGAGACAATATGTTTGGGCAGGCAGGAGGTGAGATGCGTGAATGGATCACTGCTCAGAGCAACTGAGATTCAGTCTTATGGAAACAGGTGAGTCACAAGCTCAGCAGGAGCGCTCTGGAGAATTCAAGGGAAACACAAATTCCTATTACTCACACAGTCAGGGCTTAAATCCAGGGGCACTGGCTTGCCTGTCATTTTGGTTTGCTCCGGTGGCTTTGGAGAGTGAAATCAGAGGAAATGGACAGATGTCGAGGCGAGGAGCTGTCAGTGTGTTGAAGACTGAGCAGGCCTTCAGGACTCAAGAGTTCTGAGGGACATGAGACAAGGCATCAACAATATCCTCATGTCAATACCGAGGCTAGTGGAGATGACCTGTAAGGCTGCTCCCACAGCTGGTGTTCAGTGATTTTTTTTGTCATTTTCTCTCTGTTGGCAATGTGTTGCCCACCTGTGGAAGTCACTACGAAGAAAGATGCTTGCATCCACTTGGAAGGAATACTGTAGTGTCTGATATCTGACTGGACTTTTAAGATACTGTCTTAAGTGGAGTGTCTCAGAAACAAACCCTGCACTGAGTTTGCAACACAGTGAAGTTATGGAGGAAATGCTTCCTGGGGAGGGCTCTAAGGGAGTGAGGAGAGAGTGGGACTGAGAAGGATGCAAAGGCAGGCTTCCATGTCAGGGAAAGTTCCAGCCTCAGTCTGATGCCAGGGATCAGGACTGTAATTATACCTCAAAAACTACAGTGACTCCAGGCAAGAGAGCAGGGTTTTCATAAACCCTCACCCTTTAGTCACTGAGTAACAGCCACCTCAGGGGAACAAAAGATCCCCGGCATTTCCTATTCTCTGCAAACATCGGCAGAGTGGCTCTAAGTGCCTGAAGATCTTCTTTAAGGAGAGCAGGTGTGGGCGGTTAGAAGTACAGGCACAATGAAGCTGGAGGGCTCAAGGAAATGGGAAAGGACTATGTATCCAAGGGGGCCACAGTGTCTGCTACTTCCTAAGAGCACAGAAGCAGCAGTGATGTGGGTGTTTCTTCTGTTCTGATACAGATTTACAAGAATAAGACTCCACAAGGCCTGTCCTTGGCCCATTCTAGTGCTGCAGACAGTTGACACTCAGGAGACTTAACACAATAGAACTTAAATTCCCAGAATGCCATGATTCGAAAGAGGGCAACATGGGAACTTTTATAGGATGGAAATTCCAACTTCAAAAGTCTAGGAAGAATGGCCCCAAAGCCTTTTGCAGACTGTGTGGAATCTTTTCAAACTGAAGTAGGTTTGGGACTAAAGACAGTAAAAATTTTTCTGAAATGAAGGGATAAATCTAGCTATGCAGAGATGCAGCACAATGCCATCATAAAAAATCCACTTTTGTCCATGCCACAGCCCTGAACCTCCCGTGCACTAGATCAGAGACCCTGATAAATCTGGGCTGCTAGAAATGCCAGCCAGCTCATATGTTTTCAGTGAGCAATGACAGGGAGCCAAATTGCTTTATTCCGATTAGGGAAGGGCCTCTGACTGTAAAATATACTGTGTGAAAAAAAAAATATTGAGTTTTAGTTCGCTGACACATCAATTTAAGAGAGTTATAGCTCTCACACGGAGGCCAAGCAGGTATCTCTCCACATGTATGTGCAATAAAAATTAATTGTGGCCTTTTATACAGGGCACTGTTGTACTTGTGGGATCAGAGGGTGACCTGCGTGTCACCTCCAGTGGCAAGTCACAACACTAAGGGTGTTGGCTCTTCTCTGGGAAACCTCAGAAGAAACCAACAGCAAAATCCATGAATGAGTTGTGTGCATGAACTTTCTGAATTTAAAAAGAGATACACAGCCATGTTAGACTCACCATTTGCTAAAGCATTTCATACTTGTGTTTTATGGGTTTGCCATGTGTCTACAGTCAGGGTCCCAACAAGAAAATGGAAACTTCTCCAAGCCTTTCAAATTGACTGCAGAGGAAACAAGAGAGAAAGCCAAGCAGAGAATGATGAGACAATCCAGAGGTTGGTGACCATCAGAAACAACTTCTACCTTGCGTGCTCGGGAGCATAAGAACAGAATGCAACGATTGAGCCCAACGTCTGGAACTTGAACCAGAGCTTGAACCACTCTCCAGAGTCAACTGTGGCCACGAAAAGAAGGAAGGAGATTCCTTGTGGGACCTGGAGATGCCATGGGATGCAGAGGACTGAAGCACCCTGGCTTCTCCATTTATTCATTCTGCTCTGCAACCTTCCACCACTACCTCTCATTGACCCGACTAAGCTGGAAGACAAAGGGTTAAGGAAGCCCAGAAAGGGCAGTGTTTTGCAATGCAAGGCATGGCAGGGGAAGAATAGAGAGTGGAGCTTAGAGTAAAAGGACATTTGATAGTCACAGCCTATATGTAAAGCTCCCTTAGTTAGTGTCCCGAGTTGACAGGTCTGTAAGGCTACTACTGACTGTGACTCAAAAAGGAAGAGGAGCTGGCCTGGTGTTCAATTCCTAGTGGAGTGTAGCATCTTCAGGTTGAGTGTTGTATCAGTTTGGGATGGAACAGTGGCAAGTCCCTTCACAATAGACATGCCACACGGTACAAGGATTCCATCATATCAGGAGTAGGGACAGCACACCTCCCTTCCTGGTGAGTCATCTTTTTTAATTGTACCCTCTTTTTTACTTATGCCAGGACAGTAGGCTTACAGCTTTGAGGAAGAATTAACTCGACTAAGAAGAAAGAATTCCATCTCTTTTTCCAAAAGTAGATGGCAAGGTAAGAGAAGGAAGTCAGAAAGTAGACAAAGCAAGGAATTCCAGGATCTGGCTCACCAGAGGACAGGGGCACTATCAAGACCTTAACATGTCAGTGTAAGGAAACCGGAAGCAAACGGGCTTATTATTCTATCTACTATTGGCTCTCTGGAAGAGGTCCACCTCATGCACCATCATGGAAGAATCAAAGCAAAAATAATAAAAAATAATGGGGCGTCACGTGGGTGGGCAGAGCTGGCTTTGGATTGATCCTAGCTAGTACATAGTATGAGAATGATTCAAATATACCCAAATCCCTCAGTATGGCATAGGCAACAGCTGGATTGAGAGCTCCAGACAGGTGTGCATCCCCAGAGGGCCAGGTGACTCCCTGAGAAGGGCCCAAAGGAAGGAAAGGAAAGGAAACAAGAAGCAGATGAACTGTGTAGCTAAGAACGGAGAGGGTTTACAATACTAGCAAGAAGGTAGATAATGTTATCTGAACATGTGTGCCCCCCCTCAAATTCAGCATCCTTGTGGAAAGGTTAAGGTTCTTATAAAAGAATCCCCGCTAAAAATCTCCCACATCTCCTATTATGTGAGGACACAATGAAAAGTTCGCCATTCAGCTGGCCTTCAACAGGCATCAAATCTTCCAGCACCATTATCTTAGACTTCCCAGCCTCCAGAATAAATCTCTGCTACTTGTAAGTCACCCCATCCACAGTATTTTTTTTTGTCATGGCAACCAAAAAGGACTAAACCAGATGCCAAGAATGGCAAGGCCAGGGCAGACTTGATGCCCTACTCATGCAAGGAGGCCAGACATAAGTATTACCCATCACAGGCTTTAGCAGCAAATGCCAGTGTAGGATACCAGATGACCTGCCCCATGAAGCTTGTGAACTACCAAAGAACTAGGGTTCTTGATTCAAAGTGCTTAAATTTTAAAAATCCACTCTGACTTCACCCAAAAGATGAAGAATCTCAATCTGTATCCAGTTCTCAAATGCTGATTAGCATTAGAACATTACAGAGTAGGGAAAGATGTGCTATTATGTTAAGGGACTGAAATTTGGGGATCGTTTACTGAGGCAACTAACCTGACTCAAGTAGGTTATTGCCTTACTCAGCTCCCTTCCTGTATCTGCCTCATAGTTATTAGAAAGATAACTAGAAAGATCTACACAAAAGAACTTTTAAAAACTCTAACATAAATTTATGTTACAGATGAAATCAATTTCTTCCAGAATACAAAACATCGTTTAGGACTGAATGTTTATGTCCTCCCAAAATGTTGAAATCTAACCTCCAGTGTTTGCAAATGGGACCTTTGGGAGTTAGTTAGGGCATAAGGATAGCACCCAAAGGAGGGAGATTAGTGCCTTATCGGTGCCCAAAGCACCTAGGATTCAGCGTCTTGTTGCTCCACATGTCCTGCAATGCAAACACTGGGAAAATAATGCAGGAATTATTAGGGTGCAGAATATCCTGAACTTCTGGCCAAGAGAATGAAGGAAGCAAAAAAAAAAAATCCCAGGAACAGATTGCCAAGAGACACAGGCTGTCTTCACTGAGAGCTTCTACTTCTAAGTCTGAGTCTAGTTTAAAAAAGAAAAGTTTTTAAGAGTAACAAGTAAATGGTCAGACCTTGAGAAAAAGGAAAAAACTCAGAAATCTCTCATTCTCTTTCCATTAAGTAAAAATACAAAACATTGGCTGACTACAATCTGTAAATTAGTCCTCCCTAGGAACTTGACCCTGCTGCTACCTTGATCATGAATTTCCTAATTTCCAGCACTGGGAAAAAGAGATTCCTATTGCTTATAGGTTAACCAGTCTATAAAATTTTGTTATAGTAGCCCAAATTAAGACACATGCCTATTATCCTCCTTTTCAATAGTAGTGCTATGACATCAGTTTGAGTTCTGTGAACCCTGTGTGAGGAAAGGGCATAGAGGATGAGAGGGAGGAGCCCTGCCTCTCTCCTGTCCTAGACAGTCTTGAAGGGATCTCGGGATCTCTCTCCTTTGGTATCCTTGCATGAATTTAGCCACCAGCATTCCTTCCTCCTCTGCTCCTGGAACTGTTTTCCCATTAAGGCATCTCTGAGGATGTAAAACTGATCTACAACAGAAGCAGTTATTGGGACCCTCAGTTCCAGTAAGAGAAAATGGGGTCCAGTCATCAGGATCCACACTGACCTGTATTTCTGAATTCCTGTAGATACCCGTATTCTAGCCCGGTACCTCACTGTCAGCTTCTAATAGATATAATCAATGACTTAGGTAGCAATAATGTCAGGGCACTTGGAAGGACCTCCCTCCAGATATTCACTTTCTAAAATGACCCTCCCTGGTCTATTGTGTTGTTTTGCTGTATTAATACAAAAACATTAACTGTATGTGAGAGGGGAGCATTAAGTTGGTGCTCAGTGTAACTACTACAGAGCGGGATAGCGACCAGAGTTCTTGCATCCGTGTCAAAGAACTAGAGCAAGGGATTTGGAAGATGAAGTGGAAGGAGGGACAGATGTAGAACAGACATAGAAGGCCAAGCAAGGTGGGAGCCCAAGGTGAGGACACAGGAAATGAGAAAGACGGTTTCCATGGAAAGAAACAAAGAAATAAAGGGTGATGTGGAGGAACGAAGCCAAACAAGGCCTACTTTCCCCAGGAGCCATCTTAACTATCTCAACCCAAATACGAAGAACAAGTACCTAGCGCTATCTGTAAGGCAGGCAGCAATTTAAGTGTTTTGTATCCTCAAAGCAATCTTTAGGGTGGTAAGCACTATTATATCCCCTTAAAAGATGTCGAGCATCACTTGCCCAAGGTCATAGAGACAGTAGTGGGAGAGCTGGGACTTTAACCTGGTAAGTCTCACTCTGGAGGCTATTCTCTTAACCATTAAATTATATTCCTCCTCAAATTAATAGACTTGAAACTAACAAATACTTTGAGGGGGACTTTATACAAAACATTCTAGAAATTGTATTCTAGAATACAAAGCATTCTAGAAATACAATCTTCACTCTTCCTCAAGAAATTTCTGCTATAATGAAGACCAGCCATCCAGTACTGTGAGGGACTTGGAGACAACCGTACAGAGTGGTCAAGGAAGGGAGGTAGCATCCATGAACTTGATTCTCAGAAAGAGTAACAGCAGGCATCTGGCTTGGGTTGGGGATCAGACCCTTGTCCTGGATGAGCAAATACAAGAAAAGACCAAAGGCTTCCAGGGATGAGGGTGAGAACCTGGGGACAGGGTGAGTTAATGAAATTGACATTCAGAGCAAGGCTAAAGCTGGAAAGCACTGCATCCTTCAGGAATGATGCCTTAGCATGCATTACAACTCCCTCCTAAACCAAAGGATACTAGACATTTACATTTATGAGTCAAGAATATTCTGGTTTCAAGTGACAGAAACTCAACTCAAGCCAATTTAAGGAGAAAAATAGAAGACACCAAGGCCTGTCCTCAGTTAAGGTTGTTTCTGGGTGTTCAAGCAATATTCTATTTTCTCTTTAAATATCAGAATAATTGTTTCGTGAGAATTTCCCCATATGCTATACAGCCACGTGGTAGTTAGAGAGTCCTTAGCACCTACATATAACATATAAGATTCGTGTGTGTGTGTGTGTGTGTGTGTGTGTGTGTGTGTGTGTGTGTGTGTGTGTGAAGTATCTCCAACAAACTCATGCATTTGAAGAGCTTGTCCCTAGCTGGGGGCACTGTTTGGGAAGTTATGGAGGCTTTGGGAGACAGGACCTTCATTAGCAAAGTGGGTTACCAGACATGAGTCTCCTGATTCTGGCCTGAGTTCTCTACTTCCCACCTGGCATGATGTGACCAACTGTCACACATTCTCACCAATAGGTACCAAACCATTTTCACAGATATGCCTTCCCTACCATGATGGACCCAAGTCCTCTGAAACAATGAGTGAAATTAAGTTCTTCCTCCCTTAGAAAAATAATTTCTTTTAGACACATCTAAGAATTCCTAATGTTGACCTGGTTTCCTTTCACTGATTTCCTCTGCCTCTCCAAATCTGTCCAGTGAAGCCCATCTGGTCCCCATTTGCACATTGAGCATGGTCTTGGGTCCCAAAACTATCTATTGAGGCCAGAGGCTTTCCATTGCTCTTGGCTTTTATTCCGCAATCACATGTGTCCTGGTGTGGAATCAGTCCCTGGACCTTCATCAGGCTGGCCAGGAAGGAGGAAGCCTCCCGGTTCTGCCCTCTAGGCCTCAGGTTGAGCACCTGACAGGAGGCTGTTTCCCTGGTCCCGCGGACCACAGCCCCGGTTTGTGGAACCATGTCGTAACAGCATGCTTTGTTGTTAGTGTAGCTCACCTCTCCCTGCCCTTCCCCTACTAAGAGAAACCCAGTTTTGTCTGGGAGCAGGGCACCATCCTCAGGAATTGGACAAGAATTACAACAATTTTCTTCTCCATTTTCCCCAGCCTCCAAGTCTTGACTGTTACTAGGACCTGATTCCTTCCAGGCAAGGAGAGGGAAGACTTTGACGGGGAATGCTCTGGAAATGTTTTTCTTTCCTCGGATAAGTTTAGGCAAGGTTTGCCTGGCCCTCCTCTTGTTTTCTCCATGTCTGAATGCAGGCTTGAGTATATGGCTCCCACCCTAATTCATAGCTTGAGACCCTGGCATTTAGGTCCGAACAAAACTGCGTCGTTGTCTTCTCTCCAAATCTTCTCCTTCCGTAGGTTGCTAGTCCCATGATTCTACCTACATCCAAGCAAAGCCAGCAGCCATCCTTTACCACCCTACCTCCAGTCAATCACTGAGTCTTCATCAGTTGACCTCTTAGCTAGCTCTTGAATCAGTTTCCTCTCCATCTTCAGCACTACTGCCTTAGATCAGATCTGCTCTTGCCTCACCTTGATTGCTGCAAGGCGTCCTGTCTGTGAGCTGCCTCCCCTCTGAACTCTTCAATCAGTCCTCCAAATGTGAGCCCGAGTTTCATTTCTAAAATGCAAATCCGATCCGGTCATTTCTCTGCATAAAACCGTGCATTGTCTTCCAGCCTTGAACTTGACACCCTTCAGACCTGCCTTTTCATAGACACTTTAGGTTATGGCTCCTATGTGTTTACTTTCTCCATCCCCCACAAAGGGACCTCCCACTGCCAGATGTATCAAAAGCAGTATAGTCTTGGAATTATCTCCGCCTGCTGCTGCACCTTCTGCCTGAGTTTTCCCTCAGATTCCTCTTCAATAACTCCTTTCTGACCTTTAAATTTCAGCTCCTCCATTCCCCCTTTCTCTGGAAGCCTTCCTCCCCTCCCTTCATCTGCCATCCTCTTTTCTGCGTCTTCATCGACAGTGGAACCTTCCACACCGATCTGTAATCTCTAGCTATTTTTATGGCTAATGCTCATTTGGATTTACTCACATGTTTACCCAGGTTCATCACTCATCATTGCTTTTCGTCTCCTACCGCTGCCTTCTGGCTTTCATTTCTAGGTTTCATCTCTGAAGTAAATCCTCTAGTAATTCTTTCAGTTAGGATCATAAGTGTAAATTCTTTCAGACTTTGTTTTAAAAATGTCTATATTTATTTTACTCTCACTTTCTTTTTACTTTTTGTTATGAAAATTCAAATGTAAAGAGAAGTAGAAAAACTGATAGAGTGAATGTGCATATTCTCCATCTGGATGGAACAATTGTTAACATATGTCGTGTTCGCCTCATCTGTTCTTTCTAAGGTACTTTAAAATAGACTCCAGGCATCCTCATATTTTATCCTGTGCAGAATAGTTTCCTTTCGGCCCTGTCACTTTCCCTACACTTCTATTTCCTTGAGAATGTGAAATCTCTGGCTCTCATGGACAATGGGACAGTCTACCAGAAGATCAAAGGATTCACGATTTGGCAGTAACTGGCTTTTCCCACCGAAGCCCGTAGCTTTCGTCAGGACACCTGTAACTGTAGACACCACCCTTCAAGTCCCAGTAACTGCGCCATCCTCTGTCCTTTAAGACCCCAGTGACTGGAAATTCATGCAGCTCCGAGGTGCTCCCAAATACTTTATTGTTTTCCCTACTGTCTGACTATGCTCTATAAATAGTCTCTCTTATTAAAGTGTCCTGTAGCATCTCACCTGGCCCGGAATTGTATACACTCTTAAGTACAGTCATATATCATGCAACATTTTTTTTGCCAACAGCACACTACATATACTATGGTCCCAGAAGATTATAATGGAAGTGAAATGTTTTATAATACAGATACCTGAACATTCATATTTATTGTGGCACTATTCACAGTAGCCAAGTTTCAGAGTCAGCCAAGGTGTCCTTCAGTGGATATATGGATCAGAAAACTGGAAAATTATTCAACCGTAAAGAAGAAAGAAACCATGCTTTTGGGAAAGAGACAGAACTGCAAACCACCTTTTAATAGAAATAAGTCAGAATCAGAAAACAAATACACATGTTTTCTTTCATATATGCAATCTGGATTTTTTTAAGTAGAAGGGAACTAATTTGGGAAGAGGAGGATCAGCAAGAGGTGGAGAAATACCAGGATATTAGGAGGTGAATATAATCAAAGTGTATCATATATATATATGGTAATGCCATGATGGAACACATAATTTTGTGCAATTAATATATCCTAACAAAGGGCTGGAAACATGACTCAGCTGTTAAGAGAGCTTGTTGCTCTTCCAGAGGACCCAGGTTCAATTCCCAGCACACTCATGGCAGCTCACAACTATTTCTAGCTTTGCTTCCAGGAGACCTAACTCCTTCTTCTGACCTCCATGGACACCAGACATTCACATGATGCACACTTCTGCATGCTGACAAACACTCATACATGTAAAATAAATAAATATATCTTTTAAAAATATAATATAATTTAAAAAGCCAAAAATTAACTTCTACTACCTACCAATGTCTTTCCCATCATAATATCATACAATTCATTGATCATGTTTGTGGAGACATTTCAGCGAACAGGTCTGCTGCACTGCCAGCCACACAAAAATATAGCACATGCAACTCAGTGCAGAATATTTACTGTTGAAATAAATAGCTACATTACTGGATTCTGTATTTACTATGTAATTATTTCTTTCATTAATTTAAGGTGTACTTCTTCTCTTTGTAAAAAGAAAGTTTGCTGAAAAACCAGATGTCTTGTTACTCTGGCAACAGCCTCATACGTCTTGTGTTTACTGAATCTCTTGATTGCATCAAAAGGTCACATGCATCCAGTGATTGTACTGTATCTAGGTTTGTGTGGATACACTCCATATTGTTTGTGCAATGGTAAAATCACCTAACAATCTGCTTTAGAGATTATATACCCATCATTAAGTGGCACATGACTCTCTTTCAATGTGTATCTCTTAAAAGAATTTTAAAACTTTTGGTGTGTGATTTTTTTTTTTTACAAAATAAAAACGGAATAGAAAAGTATTGCCGTTATCACACAAATTAACAAAATTAAGACTAATTCCTTAACATAACACCCAAATTTTTCCAAGGTTATTTTTTTTTTGAGTTTTTGTTCAAATAAGAACTCAGTCCAAGGACCACATACTGCTTTTAGTTATTTCTGTTAAATCACACAGAATCCAGAAACATTCCCCTATTATTTTCTTTCCATCTTAAACACACTTGAAAACTGTACTTCACAGGTGATGTTGTCTATTTCATAACACATGCAGGCATTTCATGGCTTGAGCAATTCCTTTATTATAAAGCTGATGTGAATTCACATTCCACAAGGTTTGGAATTCTTACAGAGGCTTTTTTCTTACTCTCTATAGCCCTAGGAAAAGCAGAAGAGGACATTGGCTGCTATCTCAGACTGGTGACAAGCCCTCGGATGAAAGCTAACCTTTTGTCACACTTCTAAAATGTGTTGGTCAGCATTCTGTTACTGTAACAAATGTCTGCAATAATATACTAATAAAGGAAAAATATCTGTTTTAGCTCACTGTTTTGGAAGTTGCAGTCTGTGACTGAATGACCTCATTGTTTGAGGACCAAAAGCACATCATAGTGAGGAACTTCTGACAGAGCTAAGATGCTCAACTCGTGGTGGGGATGCAAAGAAAAAGAGGAAGAGGGGTGGTGAGATGGCTGGTTTGGTAAACTGCTTGCAGTACAAGAGTGGGAACCTGAGTTCAGATTCCCCATAATAGCCCGGCATAGCGAAGGCAGAGACAGTTGGATCCTTGGGTCACTGACCAGCCAGCCTAGCAAATTATGAGCCCCAGGGTCAGTAAAAGACACTGTCTCACAAACCAAAGCAGGAAATGATCATGGAAAATGCCTGACAGACCTCTGGCCTCCACACTCCATCCCACCTCCCACACACACGTATGTAACGTGTATATAACACACAGAGAAAAGAGAGAGGGAGGGGATATCAAGAAACTGGATGTCATGATTCCCTCCCAAGGCAGCCTCCATCCTGTAAAAACCAGAAGACCTCCCACCTGGCCCCATCTCAAACCTCATGCAAACTTAAGTTTGATCCTTCCATTTTGATGAGGGCCAGAAGCACTTTCTGACTCTACACCCCTGCTTATATGCTGATCTCAACTGCCTAAGGCCTGTAGTCTTTCTGATAGACTCCCTGGATGAATCATTATCAGTTCATGTGTTTATTATTCTGGTTTAACTTTTTTATTTGATTCTAGCACCTCAGGAGCTTCATTTTCAGCTAGTACTAATTTTTGTAATATTATATTGCTACATTTACCCCAATGTCTAGGTGTTATTGTTATTGCCTGCTTAATTTATTCTTCCCATGTCTCGGCCTTCAGCACTTTAGGGGCATCATCTATGACAGATTCAATTCCATAGTCCCCAAATCTTGCAGATAGTGGGTACTCAGTCAATATTTTTACATGTTTAAGTGATTAAATTCAATTTTAATTGTGAAGTTTAATGTTTTTCTAGGCATGACTTTATAATTAGTGTTTCCTTGTATGAAATGTTGTCATTAATGCCCCTTGACCTGTTGTATCAGAGTCTCTTTGTTGACTTTCTATGTTTGTATCTATTCTTTGTACATTAGAAGAAAACATCCCATCCACATATTTACTATGCACATTCCGTTGTCTTCTTCTTTAATATGTTTTCTTATAATTTGTTTGCATATCAGAACATAACAGTTTATTTTGTTTAGTCTAAAAATAATACTATGTAATTTTATCTGTAAGGAAAAGAAACCTACTTGAACTAGACCCTGTTTTGTGCATACATAGATCTCTCTTTCTGTCATGAAAAGAGCAGGGAATGTGGAACCCAGAAGGAAAACTGAGAAACAGAGGAACTCACTCTTTCAGGGATTGTGGTGGTTTGAACATAGGTTCATGTATTTGAACAATTGGCCCACGGTTGGTGATGCTCTTTAGGGAAATGTATGAGATGTGGCCTTTCTGGAGGAAGTACATCACTAGGGGTGAGCATTGAGAGTTGAAGGCCTCATCCTATTTGCCATTTGTGTTCTTTGCCTAGTGCTTATGATTTGAGGATATGAGCTCGCAGCTTCCTAGTCCAGCTGCCTTGTCTCTGTTCTGTCATTATGGAGTTTTATTCCTCAGGAACCATAAGCCAAAATGGCTAAGTTGTCTATGGCATGGTATTTTATCCTTAGGTTGCTTTGGTCATGATATTTTACCACAGCAACAGAAAAATAACTAATATAGGAGATGCATGGCTTCTTTACTTCAAGATTCTCCAATTGCCTCCTCCAGAATCCCTCTACCTCAGACAGAATTTGCATAGCCTATCAGAAACATTCAATTCCAAATCTACATGCCCCTGGCAAGTTTCTTTGTTGATGGGAACAAAACTACTTTTGTTTCCTAAATTTCCTAAAGAAGGGCTCTAATTGGTCCAGCACAGCTTATGGAAGACCTATGAGGTTTACCTCACCACTTTAAGGAAGATGATCTATTCAACATTAAGCTGGAAGGTAGGCAGGGTTCCTCAGCCTGCTGCTGACTTGGCATGATGTAGGCATAGTGGGACCCTAGCAAGTAGGCATGGCCAGATCACCTACACGATCTACCTAATATAGATAGGAGTTGAGAGGAAAACATGGACTTAGAGAATGAATAATGAATGAAAGAATGAACATATACAAGAGAAGCAAGAGTGGTGAGGGATGATTCAGCATGAAGTCCTAAATGAGAATCACAGACAAATTCCCATCAGGATTGATAAGGCATGACTTTGACTGAATTATGATCTCACCTAACCCCATCCACTCTTGGAGACCCCAAGTACCTCTACCCTGGAGCCTCCAAGTACCTGTTCCTGTAAAAGCTGGAATGAGGCATAAGCCATAGAATCAACGACTGTTTAGCAGAAGATGGTGCCTTTGAGGCTATTATGGGCTTTATTTCCTTTGGCTTCATATTTTTGTTATGTGTGTAAATGTCTGTCTCCCTCAATAAATGTTACAATCCTTGAATGCCAGAAATGTGTCTCATATGACATCTCCATCTCTAAAACACCAACCAAACACCCTGTCATGTTCATATTTTACATGGTACCAGGTCCTGGTGTAGTACTTATTAGTTGTATGCCTTTAACCAACTCGACCACATTATACCTCAGTTCCCCCATCTGTCCACAGGGAGAACAACACTACCTACCACAGAAGGTTGTCAAGGGAATGAAATGCAAAGCAAAGAATTTGGAACAGTTCTGGACGTGCTCTAAGCTCTTAAGAAATGTCAGCCATTATTAAGAGGTGCTGTTTTCAGACAGAGTTGACTTTTGAAAGGCTCCTAAGGTATCTAATGGCTGTTCTCTGATTCAGCTTTGGTGTTTATCTGTCCCAACTGGGAAAGCAGTGACTGCACAGTCTCTTGGGCCCTGCTAGTATTCAGAGGTCACTTTTGAGGACAGAAGCTGTGTCCAGTGAAAACCAAGTCCCAGACACAATAGTTGTCACTGAGCTTTCATGCCAGCCTGCTGCCCTTGAATAGAACCCAAGCCCTTCATGTTGGAGCATGCATCTTCATGCTGCCTGGGAGCTGGGTTCCTCTATACCAGTGAACACTCCCACTCTCCCACAGACAATCACTCACTCACTCACTCACTCACTCACTCACTCACTCAATCACTCACTCACAGAACTTGGGGCATGCTGCCTGCTGCCTGCTGCCTGCCCTTGCTCCTGTCACTCCTGTTGAGTCCTGGTCCCCCAGGGTCTCTTTGGCCCTGTTCCCAGCTACCCCCTCTATCCCCCATCAATAATCTTCTATCCCTTGGCTTTCCTCTCTCTCTCTCTCTGCCTTCCCAGGTGACAAATAACTCCCCTGGTGGAGCTTCCCCGAGAATAGCAAAGAAGAAAGGACTTGTGCTCCCCCACCAAGTTATATGTGTGCATTTTAACAAGAGCTATTGGAAGATGCCCTGCCTTTACCTTACTCAAAGGAATAAATCCCATGATGTACATTTTTCTTAGTTTCTTTCTTCTGGAAGCAGAACCTAAGGCCAAGACTTGGGCACAGGGCTTTCAGTTGACAAGTGGTCCCTGGACCCCGGAGGGGGGAGCAGGGAGAAGGAGAAAGGAAAGGGAAAGGTAGCGTAAGTAGAAGGGCATTGCCATAGGCAAACTGGGCTTACTCTGCTAGGACACTGTGCAAAGTACAGAGAAGGCTTCCGGATTTGCCCACCTGAAAGAAGGGGGACAGGCACATATACCCCTGATTCCTGTCCTCACTGGTTAAAGAGTGTGCCTGTAGGTGCTAATTTTGCATTTCTAAATCATAGTTCTGCCATGGCCAAGGCAGATGCTGCCTTTCCAGAGAGGTCTGAGGTGGAAAGTAGGAAGGTCCACACATGAGCTAGCTGCCAGCTCCAAGTACACATGAGCTTAAAGGAAACAGAACCACTATCCAAAGTGTACTTGAGCAGGCAACTTTGCCCCTGGGTGTCCGATAGCACAGAGAAGGTGAGGTGGGAGGTAATGAGCACCACCAGCAGCATTGGAGGGGAAGGAGACGTGCATGAGACATGCACCTGATGGAAGTAGCCAGGGAGTTAGCAAAGAAAAAAAACCTGTCCTCCTCTACCACCACCTCCTTTACTGAAATGCCTTCAGTTTCCTAAATGACAGTAGAGGCCCCAGCCTGTACCACACACAGCTCCAAGCCCTGGCTTCAACACGATAGCATTAACACATGACAATCAACCCACCGTGTCACAGTTTGGCTGGACTCTGAACTGTCGCATACTCAGATTCCAGGGGGAGCTGTGCTTCTGCATCTATTCTCACCAAAACCAACTCACAGCCAGATGAAAGGAACAGGAAGGGGGGCTCGCTCAGGAAGGCCCCATCTGGACTACCCATCTTCCTGCTTCTTTGGGTGATCCAAGTAACATCAGACCATCACAACTTTCTAACAGGAGCTCGGATCTGAGTTTGATGGCAGACCCTGTTATCAGTCGGAGCGACCTCAAGCTGGGTGACTGAAAACTGACATGCCTTCTATTTATTTATGAAATTTGTAACTGTGGAAATTAGCCTTAGAAGTTGTAGACCCATTACTATTAGCTTTATCGTCCTCCTAAGACATACCCCGAGGCATCTTCCAGATTGAATCCTATTGTGCTTTGCAATAAACCCATAATTGATAATGCCACGGAGCTTTAATATGGATGGAGAAATGAAATCTAGAAAGTAAATACATTCAGAATTTTGCTAGCAGGCTGAATTTAAAACTGATTTTCTGAACCTACCAGGATTATTCCTCCTCAATAATGATTTAATTTGAGTGAGCCACCCTGAGAGCTCTTGGGGGTGTGAGGAGGGAGGACACGTGGAGACTTGCTTCTCACAGGGGCCCCTTAAAGAACTTTATCCTGCATTTTGCACCTGTAAGTTTGTGAAGATAAAATTAAACCTGGAAATTATACATGATAGACCAGTAAATAACATAGGCACCCGGGCCCTGGCTGCTGCTTTAGTGTCCTGATGCAATCACCTGTCACTGACACTCTCAGCAGAGGGATGCTGATTGGAGTCATTTCTACAGAAGAGCAATTATTCTGTGTTCCTACATGAGATGGGCAGCAGCAGGGATGGCTAGGCTAGAGAAGGGGGACCACCTTCCCATCTTCTGGCCCAGAAAGAGCTACCTGGGCAAGCCTCCATAGGTGGTCCCTATGACAGACTCCTAGGAAAGCAGTGCCCTGCTGGACCCCTGAGGAAATCCATTTCCCTGGTTCCTAACAGGCTTTCAGGGAGACAGGAACAGACCAGATTGCCCCTCCTCTGAGTCACATTTCGCCAAAGAATAGTTGGGCATTCAGCTATCCACTGGGCAAGAGTTTGTGATTCAAAGTATGGATTCTGGGAAGAGGCTGCCAGGCTCAGGTCTCAGCTTTGTTACTTGCTAATGGTGTGACCTTGAGCCAATTATGTAGTCTCTCTCTGGACCCCTTCATTTTAAGTGGAGTGTGGAAGGCTCCTCTGCTCAGGTCGCTAACTGAGCTGGAGAAAAGCAGCCAGGAAGGCTGTCAGGCCGTGTGTTCCTGGGATCAATGCTCCCATAACAGCAAACGCAAGCCTCACCAAGGGAAAAAGGTGGATTGTGTTTGAATCTCAACCAAAACTTCAGCAGAACTCCCTCTTGACACTGGGATTACAGAGTTGGGGTTCCAGGGGTGGCCTTGTCTTGGTCAGTCATTGTGTTCTTGACTCTTGAATTGAGCCATTCCTGAAGAGACCTAGAGCCTGGGGCCATCTGCAAGCAGCCCTTGAAGGAGGTGGGTAGAGAAGGGAAGGAGAAATGTTTCATTCCTAAACTGGGGAGACAATACAGTTCTTATGGCAGAAAATCGATGCAGGGCCCTACTTCACAAGCTTAGGCGGCTTAATGCACATACAGTGCTCAAAGCAGTGTCAGAACAAAGTAGGTGTTGTGGAAGTGTGAGGTATTTTTATTGTGAAGCACTTTGACTTTTCCCCGTTTACAGGACCCGTGCAGTTGGTAATAACAGTGGAGGCAATTTTATGGGGCGTGTGCAAAAGCGTGTGAGAGAGAATGTTGAGGAGCGGGAGGCTTTTGTTCTGGGTTCAGCCAAGTCCTACGTTTCTTCTCAAGACTCATTGTGAGGGAAAGCAGGCTTCCTGTGTGGAGGAGGAAACACCCAGTAACAGAGGTGCCATGCTTCCTGGTGGCTATCTCTAAGGAAAACAGCCGAGCAGACAAAGGTGGCAAATTTCTCTTCTGGATACCCCATAACAAAATAACAGAAATGGATTTTCCCACAGGGCTGGACATTAGAAGTTCAAGATCAAGATGGGAGCCAAAGGCCTCTGTCCTTGGCTTGCAGGTGACCACCTCCTTCCAGAGTCTTTGTATGATCTTTTGTTAGCATGCACATCTGTGGTGTTGCTGTATGTCCGAGCTTCCTCTTTTGGCTTCGGGACCATCATTAGCACCTTCTCGTCTTCATTTACTCACATCTTTAAAGTCTCTATGTACCAACACAGTCATATTCTAAGGTACTGGAAGTTAGTCTTTCAACATGAGTTGTGGGGGATGTCCTTATTTCTTCCCACTGGGCCTGTTCATACCCTCTCAGCTGTCCTTCCTTGTTTCATTCCATCCCTCCCATCTCCCAGCCAGACACTCATCCAGTTCCTCCTTTTAGCCCTATCGAAGTTGGTCTTGTTATCTATCATTCCATCTCCTCAGTGTTAGCCATGCTGCATGTCTGCTTTACTTATGCTACAAACTCAAGAATATAAAGGTACACATGCCTGAGTCAACTACATAGAGGCTTTTGTATTGTTTCACTATTTTACAATAAAGACACTTCTTGGGGTGGGTGGAAGTTTAATGGAGTATGGAGTAACTTGTTGGTAGAAAGATGGTAAGACACTGTAGAACTAGCTGCTAAGGACTTTGACTCACTGGCTAAGTCACCTGGCCCTGGGTCTTCACATATTTTATAGGGCAGATGAATCCTCTGAGGATCTTGTTAGAATATAGATTTCCATCTAGGAGGTCTAGATAAAGCCCAACAATCTACAGTTCTAATCAGCAGCAGCACATGCTGATGCTACTAGCCCAGGTGCTCTTACAGGAGCAAAAGCCTAGACAACATGCAGTTCAAATTTGGGATGACTCCAGCTGTTCAGCTCTCACTGGCTTCCAGTGTTCTCTGACTCAGGAAGGTCCTCACACTTTGGGGACCTCAAGAGTCTACCCAATCTTTGGATCACTATCAGATCTATCTTTGATATAGGATAGAGATGAGAGAGAGGGCAGAGAGGAACAGAGGCAAGGAGGGAAGGACATCATCTCTCAGCTGAGGAGGTTGTAAAGAGTAATGCGTGAGAAAAAAGAAGAGAACATGGAGGTTCCCAAACACCACAGACTCAAATCAGGTGTAGACACTGACTCGTGAGTCAGTAACGTCCCGCAGCAGAGCTGGATGTAGTAGAGCAGGCCACCCACCCATGACCTGAAATGGGTGGGTGGTCTGGGCAACGAGGGTGGGCCAGCTGAATTCAGGGACTGTAAGAAGATAGATGTTTCCCATGTGATCACCATATTGGGAAGGATTGTTAACCAAGCTACAGCTATTACCAAATGATTTATTTCCTTCCCCACTTTAATTCAACAGAGAACTGTAAAACTATGAACTGGGGCTTGTGATCAGCACGGTCTGAAATTTTTCCCCTCTTTTTGCCAAAGAGAACGTAATTTTAGCTCAAAGCCATGATATTTGGCTTGTGAGCAGCCTGGTAGATTTCCTAAAGATAAATATGCAGTTCCTATTCATATTGTGGAAATACTGACATCAGCTGACAAATTCCCAATACTTACACTTCAGTGTTTTGGGTCAAGAGACGTCAGCTAGCATAGCTGACTTAATCTGAAACACGTTTACATATAACAAAGTTTGTGCTCTGGAAAGGGAGAGGACATGAAGGATCTCTCTCTCTCTCTCTCTCTCTCTCTCTCTCTCTCTCTCTCTCTGTTTTTTTTTTTTTTTTGAGACAGGGTTTCTCTGTTTAGCCCTGGCTCTCCTGGAACTCACTATGTAGATCAGGCTAGGCTTCCAACTCACAGAGATCCACCTGCTTCTGCCTCCCAAGGGCTGGGATTAAGGGCATGTGCCACCACCACCCAGCAAAGGACATCTCTTTAAGGTCAGTGATTCCAATAGCTAGAGGAATCGGGTTGAGAATAACTGAATTCCATTCAATAAGCATCAATCAAACCTCTGCTTTGGGTGAGGCAGGAACTATGGTAGACTCTAGAAGATACTGATGACCAGCACAGGTCCCTGCTTCCAAAACTCCTAGTGTAGGCTGGTGTTATGCGATGAAACACTAACCAAAATTAGTTTGGGATGGAAATGGTTCATTTCATCTTGCAGGTCACAATCCATCATCGATGGAAGTCAAGGCAGGAACCTCGAGGCAGGAACTAAAGCAGAGTCCCTATAGGAATGCTGATCATGTGCTTGTTTGCTTATATACAGCCCAAGATCCTCTTCTCAGCAGTGTCAACACCTACAGTGCTGTGTCAATCATTAATCAAGAAAATGTCCCATAGACATGCCTGCTGGGGCAATTCTTCAATTGACGACGTTCCTTCTTCCCAGGTGACCCCAGTTTCTGCCAAGTTGACAAAAGCTAAATAGCACATCTGGGAAGCTGGAGTTGGCATTGAACCTACCTCCCACCAAATGACTCAGGACCCAAGACTCTTTTGTGAGGCTTTCTACTTTCTTCTAAGATTTTTCTTGACATCAAGCCAAAGTTCCACTCTTCACTCATGCATTCACCTCCCTATCACTTGCCTTTCATCCACATCCTTTTTTGTGTTACAACGGCTGCTCTAACCAATCTACTATTTATATAGTGACAAACTATCTGATAAAATCAACTTACAGATTTATTTGTGCTCCTGGTTTCAGAGATTTCAACCCATGCTTCGATGCAACACTGCTTTTAGGCACAGTCATTTTGGTTAAAGAGCACAGTGGAGGAAACTTGCTCACCATATGGTGGTCATGAAGTAGGGAGAGAGGAAGCGATCAGGAACAAGATAGGCTCCTGGAAGGAATACTCTAAGTGAACTACTTCCTCCAATCAGGCCCCATGTCCTAATAACCCAAAGAGCTATGAACTCATCAATAGATTAATCCATCCTTTATTAGCAACCTCGTAATACAATCATTTATTAATAGTCTTACCAAGAGGGGACTAAGCTTTCAGCACATGAGATTTTATAGGAGATATTTCACATCCAAGGTCCACTACCATCCATCCACATACTTGTTCACCCTTATTTATCCATCTTCATAATCTTCCCCTCCTGCTTGCCTTCTATTTCCATTCTATATCCATTGACGTGTTACTCTCTGATCACCAGCCACCAACCATCCATCCCTCCCACCCACCACCTAACAAGCCTCGAACTCATCAGCATGCTCATTGTGTTGGTTAGTTTCTTGTAATCTTGACACAATCTAGAGTCATCTGGGAAGAAGGAACTTTAATTGAGAAAATTCCCCCCCATCAAATTGGTCTACAGGCAAGTCTGTGGGAGCATGTTCTTGATTAATGATTGATATGAGAGGGTTCAGCCCATAGAGGATGGTACTACTCCTGGGCAGGACATCCTGGGTTGTATAAGAAAGCTGACTGAGCAACTTAAGAAGAGCAAATGAGTGAGCAAGACGCCTCCAGAGTCTGTGATGTGGCTCTGGCCACCAGAGTCCTGCTATGGATTTCAGCCTTGCTTTTCCATCATGATGTATGGCAATGTGGAAGTGTCAGCCAAATAAACCCGCTCCTCCCCAAGTTGCTTTTGGTCATGGTGTGTATCACAACAATAGAAATAAAATTTGAGACACTGATCTTCCCACTGACCAATCTGTCCTTCCCACCACCTAACCCATGCTTCCATCCACATACTACCTTCCTAGCACCCATCCACCTATTTATATATCATTTAGATTCTTTATTTTTGTCCTTTACTGAGATATAGAATTATAGTAGGTCCTAGTCGATAGCCTCTTGCTATTAACAATTTAATATATGACAATAATAGCATTTGATAAATGCTTTACTAGCGAAATAGAACAGGAATAATTAATGATTAATTGACTTGTGGCACTGGAGAAGGATTGGCAAAGAAAGAGCACTTTTTACCTGGATCTAGAATATGTCAGTTATTTTTTGGCAGAGACAACAACCTATGTGAGGACTTGCTGGTGTGAAGGAGTACTCTTGTATTTAGGAAGTAGTCATGAATGTCCAGTACCTATGATGTCGGAAATAGCAGATAGTCTAGGGTAGATAAGGCTGAATGGGTTATCTGGGACTAGCTTTGAAAAAGATCTTTAGTCCCATGTTATGGAGGTTAGACTTTCTTCCAAAAGCCAGAGTTATTAAAGTGCCATCATCATGATTTGTGCTTTGGAATAATCTCTGGCACCAGTCATTAAGCTGAGACAGAGGAAGAGGACCAGAGGCAGAAAAACCAGTTGAAGGCTATTGAATTACTCTAGATAAGAGATGACAGGGATCTGGCTATGGGTTTAGAAAAGAGATGACAAAATTTGAAAATGATTTAGGTGGTTGAGTCATTTACATTAGTGGGGCCTCAGGATTGACAGTGAGGGTACTTGCTGAGATGGGGTCCTGAGTTAGAATTAGATGATGCAGCCAGAGGACAGGAGATTCGAAGAAAAGCGATCATCTAATATTGCCTGAGTGACACTCAGGTGGATCAAGAATAACGAGAGCAGGTGGGTATTTGGTGCAAATCTCAGAAGAACCATTCAATTTTGGGGGTATGTATATAAGCAATAAAGAGATGCAGAACATAGGGGAGGACAAAAAAGAATGCTGAGTAACAAGAGCCCTTAGGGTAGCAACAGAGAATATTCACCAACGAAACTGAGAAAGCACAATCCAAAACAGCAAGGACATGATCGCTGGAGTTCCCAGATGTCAACAAGTAAAAAGAAGTGGTTTTTCATAAATATTACCCCTATTATGTGCACGATTCTTGTTGGCGTTTAACTTTCTAGTTTGAAATTAGTTTTGATTTAATAAAATGTTTCAAAACTCCCTGTTCCCATGTACCCTCATGCTGCTTTCCACAATTGTCATGACTCACATAAGCTTGGTGCACTTCCTAGCACCAGAAAGTAATATCAGTGCAATGCTGCTGGCCAAGCTGATACCCTTAACAAGGTCAACTTACTGAACTCATTCATGCACACCTGCCAGCTTTTCTCCAGGTGTCCCTTTACATCTGGCCCAGGATCTAGTCCTTGGCCCTGTGTTGTATCTGGCCATGTCTCCTTAGTCTCCTCTAATGATTGATAAGAGAAATTTGAAAAGAAATGAATGTCCCAAACCAACAGATGTAGACAAGGCAGGGGCATGCATCAAAATGCCATTAGCTTTTTAATTGCTGGGGTCTGTTGCAGTTATTCTTGTTGCATAGTGAATCGACCCAACACTTAGCGCCTTAAAGACTGAGCGGTGGTGGTACACTCCTTTAATCCCAGTACTCGGGAGGCAGAGGCAGGCAGATCTCCGAGTTTGAGGCCAACCTGGTCTACAGAGTGAGTTCCAGGAAATCCAAGACTACACAAAGAAACTCTGTCTCGAAAAACCAAAACACACACCAAAACCCCCAATAATCATTGTCT
This sequence comes from Peromyscus melanophrys, assembly GCA_902168415.1. Lineage (NCBI taxonomy): Eukaryota > Metazoa > Chordata > Mammalia > Rodentia > Cricetidae > Peromyscus > Peromyscus melanophrys. Next base: position 20,096 of record CABHPR010144028.1, on the reverse strand, counting down.
CTCACTGTAGCATGAGTCTTAAAGAGTCTTATTAATAAAGTCAAACCTGAGGCAGCTATCTCACCTCGCCGGATCCTCAGCTGGTCTTGTTTCCTCAGACTGGATGCCCCTGAGTCCTCATCCAGGATGGGTCTCAGCTGAACTGCTGCTAGAAGCCTGAATGCTTAACCAGCCACATGCTTCTCCAGGCCGAATGCTTCTCCAGGGCAAATGCCTCTCCAGGGCAAATGCCTCTAGTTTCTGGTCCTCACGCTTTATATACTTTTCTGCTTTCTACCACCACTCCCTGGGATTGAAGGCGTGCTTTCTGGGATTAAAGGCGTGGGTCACCACGCCTGGCTGTTTCCCATGTGGCCTTGAACTCACAGAGATCCAGAGGGATTTCTGTCTCTGGAATGCTAGGATTAAAGGCGTATGCTACCACTGACTAACCTCTGTTTCATATTGTGGCTGTCCTGTTCTCTGACCCCAGATAAGTTTATTAGCATACACAATATTTTGGGGAACACAATACCCCCACATCTCACTGTTTAGAACATGGTGCATCAGAGATAACTTGTGTCCACTCTACGATCTCAGTGTTTCAACAGAAAGGTTAAGACTCTGGGTGTAGAATCACTCAGAAGCATTTTCACTTTCGTGTCTGGCAGTAGATGCTATTTCTTGGCTGAGACCTTTGTTGAGCTCTTAGCCAGGTCCCTACCTGTGGATTCTCTGTGTGGCTACTGGATTTTCTCAAAGCATCACAGCTCAATTCTAAAAGTTAGTATCCCGGAGTGTGGAAGCTGCATCATCTTTAATGAACTAGCCTCAGAAGTTACATACTAAGGCTTCTGGCATTCAAGAGCAGAGGATATTAGTCCCATCTTGATGGAGGGAGTGTCCGTTTCAGGTTATAAGAAGAGCAGGTGGGATAGGGATTGCGTGGCTGTCAATCTACAAAGTCTTCAGGCTTCAGGCATACGGTGGCAGGGAAGTCCTACTAAGAAGACCACAGATCAAGAACAACAGGGAAATAGAGAAAATGTGCTGCAGGTTTTTGCAGGTAAGTTGGCATTATAAGGACACAGAACATGGAAGAGGAAGTATAGGAAAAGAGACTTGATTTTGGAGAGAGAGTTTGAGTGTGTAGAGAAGGTTAGAGTGAAGAGATTATGGAAAGAAGTAACTGATGAAGCAAGTTCCCTAAGAAAACCAAGAGGGACTGTATCACAAAGGTACTAAAACAACAGGCCCTGGAGCCAGACAGTCTGGGATCAAATCTCTGAGTGGCCTTGAGCAAGTTACTTCTTTCTATCTCAGTTTCCCCAGTTCTCATAATGAAAGAAGCTACCCAGCAAATCATTTAGAGTTGTTTTGGTCTTAAATAAATGAAGATATTGGAGCTGTGGCTTGTAGAGAGGAAATTGCTTGGGCATGTTAGCTGCACATAGCTGACAGTCAGAAAGGGAAGTGCTAATCTGAATATGGAAAAGAGATGTTCTTGTCAAGAAAAGGGGATATTTTCTTCAGAGCAGGATGGAAAATGGGAAAATGTAAAGCTTAAAGGGAAGACATAATCTGGAGAATTTGTACATTATCTTGTCTCAGTTTTCCCTTTGAATTAGGAGACTAGGAGACTAGGGCACCTTTCATGATGGAAAGGGCTGCTTGGGAGGGAAGGCAGTTCAGCAATGGACATTTCAAGAAAAGGAAGGTGGTAGGAAGGGATGTGTGGCTCAGAGCCAGGGGAAGGATTAGAGGAGGCCACTCCTTGGCAATTGTCCCGCTGAGATGACTTGAGTTCCCTTTCTTGTATCCTGATTGCCAATCTGATTGGGTAGGAAAGTCCCTATGAAATTAGTATAACGTACTTCTGGGTGTGTTTTTGAGGGAGGGTATTTTCAGAGACCCTTAACTAAGAGGGAAAGACCTGCCCTAGGTGTAGATGGCACTTGCCTGTGGGCTGAGGGCTCAGATGGAATTAAAGAGGAAGAAGGAGAAAGTCAGCAAATGCAAGTATTCTCTCAGCTTCCTGGTCACTATGATGTGAGCTCCTCCCTCTGAAACCATGGAGGACATAAAACCTTCCTCCTTTGAAAATGTTTCACTCAGGGATTTTGTCACCGTGATAAAAAACTGACCACCACAGGTACAATACTGAGCTCTCCTTTAACAGGGTGGTTGGGCATCCAGAAGCAGGAAGTGGAGGTCTGGTGGGCAAAATACTAAAGATACTGAGAAGGCCATGAAGCTCACGACTTTTGGTGTAGTCCAAGCCTGTGTAAGTAGAGAGAAAAAGAGAACCTTCACTGAGAGTAAAGAAGAGGGAGAGCCAGGGGCCTGGTAGACACAGCTTCAGCGGGTCTCAACCTGTGAGTCGCAACCCCTTCGGGGGTTGCCCATCAGATATCCTGTGTATAAGATATTTACATCATGATTCATAATGGTAGCAAGATTACATTTATGAAGAAGCAATGAACGTAATTTTATGGTTGGGAGTCACCACAATATAAGGAACTGTATTGAAGGGTCACAACATTAGGAAGGTTGAGAACCACTGGCTTACATTCAAGAGTGAAAGAGGGAGATGACAGAGTATGGCGATCTGAAAAGAATGTTTCTGAGCTCACAGCCATTCAGTCACATAGAACCTGACTGGAGAAAAAGTGAGCCTTGACTATCCTTTAGAGTTCTGCCTTTACCTACGTCATAACTTGCATTTTCCATAAAGCTTTTGGCATCTGTGTGCGCACAAAGAGATGGGGAAACATACACACACACACACACACACACACACACACACACACACACACACACACACACAAACACACACACACACACACACAGCCTTACTAGAGTCCTCTAATCCTTGTGTTGCAGAAAGCAATCAAAGAGAGACCCAGGGTTGAGGTACCAAAAAAGACTGGGCCTTTGAGTAACTCTGGGGCCCTTGGTGCCTCTAGGATCGCACATCTCAATGTGTGACATGGGGAGAGTTATTTCCATGTGACATTTCCCACAGTCTTGTCACCTAGCATATCTTGCCTGGGTGGTCTCGATATAAAAACAACCTGAAAGCAAAACAAACCAGAAAAGTGAGGAAGCTCACATTCATAAAGAAAAGTCACCATCTCCCCCACTAAAATGAACTCAGCTGATCTTTGCCGGTGGTTGGCGGAAGAAGAGAGAGCAGGAAGTGGAAGACAGCATTACTTGGATTCAGAGCATTCTTCAATACCCATGGAGCTCAGTGACTGCCTGAAAGTAGATTCTTTGTGTTATGTGAGTAATAACTACAATCATGAAAGTGCTCGTTTATTGAGCGCTTACTATGTTTTGGGCACAATGGCAGTATTTGCACACTTTCCCATTTATTCCTTATAACATTTCTGTGATATAAGTGATGTAATTCTCTATTTATCAGGGGAATCTTAAAGACTAGATTACAAGATTACACAGTAAGTGATAATATGAGAGTTTGAACCCAAGATTATTCAGTTCTCTAAATCCATGTTCATTATCAGAGCAGCGTGAGGAAATTTGGAAAAGAAGAAAAATCCCCCCAAAGCAGAATTGTGACACGGTGTTTGGATATGTTTCCTCTTGCCTCTTGTCGTGTTTTAATTTGTGTGTGTGTTTGTGAGTATGAATGTATATAATTATCACATATTGCTTTGAGCTAATTTTCCTCCCCTTTCCTGTTAGCATTATACAGCTTTCCTCTACCCTAGTGCTAGCCAGTCTTCCCAATCATTAGGTTGAAAAGATTCATAAGGTTTCATCTGGCAAATATGCCACACTTTATTCTATCAGTCCCTTATAGCTGAAAGTCTAGATCTGGGTATTTGCTGCGCTGCTGCTCTGACATTGTCATGCATACAGTGTTTGTCAGATTTATGATCATGTCTTTCAACTCGATTTCTTTGGATAGAAGTGGAATTGCTGAGTCTAGCCATATGAACATTTTTATGGATCTTAATTTGTATTTACCAAGTGCTTTCCCAACATAGCTGTATTAATTGACATCGTTGTAAGCAATAATTTCACCACGCCCCCAGCAGCACAAGGTAAGTTTTTTTTTAGGCGATTTTATTGGGGGAAATGGCACCTCATTATTTTAATTTGCAATTATTTTCTTACTAATGAGGCATGACATTCTTCTGAATGTTTGTGAACTAGTTGTGCTTTCTCTTTGGTGAATTATTTGCTCTTGCTCTTTGCCCATTGGAATATTAGCAATCAACTGCTTTTGCTTTTCTCCATTTGCTAGTCCCTGTAGGAGAAAGATACTGGCTGTGAGGGTTTTATAAAGATTGTGCACATAGCCATCATAAATATATGCAAATATTTTAAACTACAGATAGCTACAAAATTCAACTTACTGATCAGGGCTTGGGTAATGACTCAGTCAGTAAATTACTGATACCCATAGATGAGAATCTGAGATCAGATCCCCCAGAAACCACATAAAAAACCAGTTCATATCTGTAGCCCCAACAATTGGGAAGCAGAGACTAGAGGATTCCCAGGACTTGCTGGCCAGCCAATCCATTCAAACTGAGAATTCCAGGTTGAGAGAAACTCTGTCTCAAGAAAATAAGGTACAGAGCAACTAAGGAAGACACCAGACACTGATCCTGGCTTCCACATACCTGTGTACATATGTACACACACACACACACACACACACACACACACACACACACACACACATGTACATGTTCACATGTGTGTGTTAATGTGAAAAACTAAAGTAAACTTGTTTATCTTTTCTTGTGTTTTTCTGTTATTTCATCATGTAGAAAGTTATTCTTCCTCCAAGAGACCTTCTAAATACTATTTGCTTCTGGTTTTCCTATCACATACCTCTTTTCAAATTTTCTTTAACCCATGAGATATTTATTTTATGTATACAGTCAAGGGGGATAAAGAAATGGCTGATTTGAAAGGAGCACCAGCCTTAACTTGACAGACAACATTCATGGGCCATCCAATGACAGCAGAGACAAAGCAATGTTATTCAAATTATTTCCTCTGTTACAACTATGCAAAGAATGGGGAGATTGTCATGCTATTGCCTGGAGAAAGCTTGTTTCCCTTCTTCAGGTGAACACAGTGAACTCGAAGAAGAGGAGACATTTAGGCTGGGTGGCCCACGAACAGATCAATAAACCTACTTCTCCCAACAGCTGGCACCAAATCAAGAACCCACTGAGGTAGTAGAAGGACCCAGAGAACACCTGTTGGTCATCCCGTTCTCGAGTTTCCGGCCTCATCTGACACTGTTGCCCTATCTAAGACCCTTCCTGCTCCCTGGACTTTCCTCTTTGCTTTTCCTGCTGTCCTCTGAGCTCTGCTCTCATTCCTCATCCCCCTTTCTTGTCTCTGCTCCTTCCATGTTTATTTTTCTTGGGTTTTGTTCATCAGCTTCCCTTGTTTCTTCCCCTGTGGCGTTCCCTAGTGTGCTCTCATGGGCCCATGGCTTCAGTTACCATATGTGTGTTGCTATCTCCTCTTCTTTTCCTTGTTTTTCATATCTTTAGTCAGTGTCTCATGTAGCCCAGGCTGGCTCCAAACTTTCTATGTAGCTGAGACTGACTTTGAACTCCTGATCCTCCTGCTTCCACTTCTTAAGTGTCGGGGTTCCAGTGTATGGACTACACCTAGTTTACATGCTGCTGAGACTCAAACTCAGGGCTTCATGCTTATTAGGCAAACCTTCTACTAACTGAGCCACACCCCCAGCCTGCTCCCTTCCCACCTCCAGTTAAAGCAGTCATCTCACTGTCCCCAAGATACCTTCATTTGGAGGGTTTCATTAGAGCTAAAAAAAAAAAGAAAGAAAGAAAGAAAAAGAAAACCAGCTCACCAGTGTAGCCTATCAGCATGACCATCAAAAGAGTCTATTTAGTTTCTCTCCCTTAGAAACAAGAACTCACTGAAGGGTCCCATTTTCCACCTGGTTTAACACTGTTACTTCCCAGCCCTTTCCATTGAACCCCCTTCAAATGCCACCACCTTAAACCCATCTCTGTTGGTTGCATTTACATGCTACCTTCTTACACTCCGGCAACTGCAGACGATTGCCAGACTCCTAACGCAGCCCTCTTGACCAGTGCGCCGGGGACTTTTGTGGACTATCCCTGGCAAGATACACATGCCTTCAGGGATTGAGTCCTTGTTGGTCTCCCACTCCTCTTTTGCTTCTTCTCATTCTACACACTTCACACAGTAGGTAAGTAAACTGTTGCTCCTCCAACTCCCTATGATGCCATATATGTTGTTCTTTCTACTTGAAATGCCACCCCTAGTCCCTGTAGTCATTATTTCCAGGTCTTTGGTTGTGTTAACATGTATTTTTGGCTTCTCTGGACCATGCCTGGACTTCATATGCTCCCCTTGACAGTAGATAAGAGCCAGATCCTACCAGCTGGCCTCTTTCTCGTCCTCTTGAAGCTGATCTCCAGGAATAGTTATAATATTCTGTGAGGTTCATTCTAATGAGAGTGATGCTTGATCTAAATCCAGGCCAGGAACCTGGAGAACATCTTTTAAAGGCTTATTTGGAGACTGTTGACTTGTGAGAAAGCAAAAAGGAAAGTACAATTTGATTTCCATTTTTTAAAAAGAATACTCACGTGTGTCTCATTCTTCACACTTGGATGCTCCTTAGTATTCTTTGTAAGATTCTTTCTCCGGGGTGGCTTAGCTGAGCTGTGTGGCTCTCCAGTAAGCTGTGGGGCCAGACCTTCATTTGCATACATAATCGGAACTGCCTGTCTACACTAGTCTTCCCAGGAGGCAGCTTATTATGGAGAAGGTTCAGGTTACCAGGTTAAAAGTGAATGGCAACTTCTATGATGGGTGGGCACATGGCCGCTCAAAACAGCACAGTTACTGAATACCAGTAAGATCCCCATATGGCTCAATTGGGTGAGCAGGCTTTGTTCTCCTCAGCCATTCGTTACTGATTCATTTATTGGGCACTTACTATGTAGCAGGTTTTGTAAGAGTGCTGAGGTCACTGTCTTAGTTTGGCTACCTCTAAAAGCAGGTCCTATAGACAAGGCCTAAGACCTAGATAGTTGATTAAGAATACCTAGGAGACACACATGAGTAACTGAGGAAAGTGATTCAGGGAAGGAAGAAAAGCCAGTGGCAGGCACTTTAATGAGCAGGTTACTGCTATGAGCAACTGGGGCAGAATCTCCCTAAGGACACTCCAAGGCACCATGTAGAACATGCTGGGAATCCTCTCAACAGAAGACTGAAAGCCCGGGGCATCAATCTACTGACTCTCATCCCTAAGGACATTAACTCTTTTGGCCCCAGAGGTATTAACTCCACTGCACTTCAGAATTATGTCTACTTGAAGCTAAGCTCCTAAGGTTCCGAGAAAGCCCTGAGGCACAGAAACTGTGAGCGGCAATCTGTTGAGGTTGGAAGTTGTCAGAGTGCTCCGAACCACCACTTGGGATTTTAGTTAACTCTGGTGGGCTAACGAGGGATGAGCTCAGGTTATGCCGATGGAGTCTGCAACAGATGGAGAGATGAATTAGTCCCAGTGCCTCTGCCCTTGGAGAAGTCAGTGTCACCTGGAGGAAGACAACTGGCCAGGAACCTCACCATCAGACGGTAGGCTAAATCCTGGTTCTGAGTTACTCTCACCCTGCACGGGGCCCTGAGTTCAGACTAAGATGGGAAAGGTAGATGAGTGACAGCCTCCCAGAGATCTGGGCTGATCCTCAAAGGATATATATTTCTTACACACAGGAAAAGGAGTGATGAACTTTGGGGAACACAGATGGTGAGCTCTCAGTGTGCACGGCATGTGTAGTACAGCACAGGCTGCCTGGTGTAGCCAAAGCATTGACTCTTTTCTAGGGAGCAGTGGGAGAGTGCACAGCATGTTAACTGCAACTATGTTGTGCATGAGAGTGGCCTACCCCAAGAAGGCATCCCTAGGACAAATGGGGACCCATGAGTGTCTCAACAGTGACATGTTCTGAGCTTTAGAAAGCTCACTCAGCATAGCTTACAGGCTGGGTTGGATGGTCAGTGGTGAGATTGGAGCCCAAGAATCATGATTAGGAGGTATGCCAGTCAGTCTCTCCGGTCAGAAAACAGATGGCACTCTTAAAAGGAGTGGAAGGGTTCCCGGACATCAGAGAGTCCCATGGCTTGAAGAGAGGATCACTCAACAGGACCTGGGGCCTTGGGTAGAGGAAACCAGCCAGAAGCAACCTCAACCTACACAGGAACAAACACCTTGACCTTTCTGCCTTTCCACTCTCTCAACTCCTGCCAGAAATTCTCATTGGTCAAATTTACTCAGAAGCCAGATGGCAGGGCTTCCCAGTTGATACATCCTGCAACGGCCAGGCTTTCTGGAGCTCAGAGAAGGGTAGAGAAACATAAAAGCCTAGGAAGGGGAGGGCTGCTGTGACTGGCAAGGCCAGAGATGACAGCAGGTGAATTCTGTGTTCAGACCATGGAGTTAGAAGAGTCTGAGGACCTATCTGATGAAGATGGGGAGAGATCTGAAATCATGCTTAAATACCATCTGAGGATAGTTTTTTGGGGTATTTGTCATGTTCTAATGAGCATATCTTTCTGAAAGGGTCTCTTAGTTCATTTTCTGTGGCTATAATAGAATGTCTGAGATGGAGTAATTATATATACATATGCATATATACATATATAATTTCACCACTTACTATATATATATAAAATTTACTTCACAATGTGGAGGCTAGAAATCCAAGATCAAGTGACTGTATCTGGAAAGGGCCTCATGCTATTTGGAAGGGTGGTCAGGTGTGTGCAGATGAGATAAAATATGAAGGACAGGGGACTGGAGAGATGGCTCAGCAGTTAAGAATATGTATTGCTCTTTTGAAAGATCAAAGTTTGGTCCCCAGCACCCACATCAGGAGACACACAACCTCCTGCTAACTGTCTGTAACTCTGGCTTCCAGGGATCTGAAGCCATCTCGTGGCCTCCTCAGACACCTGTACTCAGATGCACATACCCACAGAGAGACATGCATACATGCACATAATTAAAACCAAAATAAATGGTTTTTAAAGATACATGAAGGACAACCTTGATGTATGGCAACTGGCTCTTGCAGTAACTTATTAAGCCAAAATGGCTGTCACTTCTTAAAGACCCCACTTCCCAATACCTTCATATTAGGAACCAAATCCCAATGCAGATTTTGAAGGGATAATACTCTAGTCAGCTAATAGCAAGGGGTAAAGCTTTGTCTGTCATCAGCTTTTAACTTCACCACTAAATAAGTCGTTGGTGGAAAGCAAGAGCAAAGCTTGAATGATTCTTTGGGGAAAAGGGTCTTGGGTAGAAAGGTGGGGTCTAAGTCTTCATGGGGCCATGGCAGGATGCTGTAAGCAAGAAGCCACTAGAGGGGTGGGCAGAGAGAACACCTGTGGAGACAAAGGCTAAGCAAAAAAAGTGTTGCTTTCTTTCACTGTGAGTACTAGAGAGAAGTTCCAAACGGCCCACGCCATTCTCGCTTAGGGCTCTCTGTCGCATGCTCGTGGATGCTAGAGAGAAAAGTCTAACCTTGGCTGCCTACGCCAAGGCCTGATCACATATAGCCAAGAGGATTAGCTTCATAGAAATGTTGCTGTTGTGTATTCACAGTACTTCCTGCCATGTATAATCATTACATGAAGACAGCTCTCCAAACTAAGTGGCTTAAGCAAAAGGACATTCATGGCTACATGGTCCTGGAGGCCAAGAGCCCCCAATTGAGATGTTATAAAGATCATTTGGCTCTGGTGGCACTAAGAACAATCATTCTAAGCCTCTTTCCTAGCTTCTGATAGTTCTTTGGCTCCCAATAATAATTTATTATGTGAATGTAATTGGTGGCTGACTTCACCCCCACTGACTTTCTGGTTTTGTGCATGCTAATATATAGGGGTGTGTGTGTGTGTGTGTGTGTGTGTGTGTGTGTGTGTGTGTGT
>CABHPR010144028.1:0-10111 GCA_902168415.1 Peromyscus melanophrys | reverse complement strand
GTGTGTGTGTGTGTGTGTGTGTGTGTGTGTGTGTGTGTGTGTGTAGGTATGTGTGTACAGCCATGCACGTGGAGGCCAGAGGATAACTACAATAATCATTTTTTTTCTGGCATTTTCCACCTTATTGTCTAAGACAAGTTCTTTCATTGGCCTGAACCTAGTAGACTAAGCTGGATGGCTGGAGAGCCCTAGAAATCTGCTTGTCTCTGCTTACTCATGCTGGGTTTACAAGCATGTGCCACCATGCCTAGCTTTTTAATGTGTAAGTTCTAGGGACCAAATTCATATCCTCATGTTTGCAAGGTCTGGTGAATGAGAATGGCCCCCTGAGAGTCATATATTTAAATAATTAGTCCCCCATTGATGAAACTTTGGGAAGGATTAGGAGGGGTGGCCTTGTTGGAGGAGGCATGTCACTGCGGGCAGGCTTCAAAGATTCAAAAAGCCCACACCATTCTCAGTAAACTCTTTCTATCTTGTGCTTGTAGATCAAGATGTAAGTTCTCAGCTACTGCTCTAGCACCATGCCATCTACTTGCCTGGTGCCACACTTCCTGACATGATGGTCAGGGACTCTAACCCTCTATAACTGTGAGCCCCAAATTAAATGTTTCTTTTGTAAGTTGCCTTGTTCCATGATGTTTTATCACAGCAATAGAAAAGTAGCTAAGACGTAAGGCAAATACATCACTAGCTAAGCTCTCTCCTCAGTTCTAAATCTCCTCTTTTATAAGAATACCAGTCATGTTGGATCAGGGCCCACACTAATGGATTCAACTTGATCATCTAAAAACTCCTTGCTTCAAATAAGACCACATTTTAAGGAATTCAGGATGAGGCTGTATTTGGGGGAGGGAAGATGGTGTTATTCAGTTTACAGTGTTTCCCAGCACTCCCATGGAAGGGATGTGCTCTTCTCTTCCTAGATCAATCTTTGCATGGGCCTATGGGCTAAAGTTGGCAGCCCCATGGTTTAAGTAATTAGCAGAGCAACCCTCCCAAATATTGCAGAGTGTAGGGCAGACATCAGTCCACAGAGAGAGGAGTCCTTCCTCAATGATCTTAAGGTAATTTTAAAAATAGACACAAAATGGTGGACTACAGATTCACTATTGAACTTGGGTTACCTGGAAATTACCATGATGACATACTATATTAAGACTACCAGACTCCAATAAACATGTGAGTTTAAGTCCCTCATTATGACAGACCCAAGATTAAGGTGCCATCATCAGTTCAGGGGTGACCTAGGGGCCAGAGTGAGGGGGATTGAATTATTCACAGTGGAAGAAAACTAGTGGAACCTGTCACTGCAGTGTGCACAGTCTTGGAGGAGGTCTCAGAGCCATGGGTGGAATATAAGACATGCCTCGCGGTCACTCCTGAAATTTTAGAGGCCAGGGTGGTGGCTCCGTCAGTGAAGTGCCTGCCAAGCATGAGGACCTCAGGTTGGATCCCCAGCCCGCATATAAGAGAGCCAGGCATGGGCAGTATACACCTGCAATCCCTTGCCAGTGCTGGAGCGACGGTAGAGGAGGTAGAGGACAGACCTCTGCATCTCTCCAGTCATCCAGCCTAGCCAGGTTCACATTAGAGACTTTGCCTCAAAAACTGATGAGGTGGAGAGTGACTGAGGAAGACACTGGACCTTTGGCCTCCTCACACATGCTCACCCACAAGCACATGTGCATCCATCCATACACACACACACACACATACACACACACACACACACACACACACACACACACACACACACACACAATCTATGGGGCTTTTTATTCTATCATTCCTTCCTTCCAGTGGATAAAGATTGCTCTGGCTAAAGAGCAGGGCCCATCAGAAGGGTACAGGATGAGAACTGACTGATGGCAGTTAATTTGTAGGGTGAGTACAGGGATATGAACAAACCACTCAGAGCGCCTAATGGCCCCAGATGTGGTACTTGAAACTCACCAGAAAGCCCATGAAGTACCTAATACATCCCTTTCTTTTTGACAAGGACAGTAGGTTTTTCCTTTTTTTTGGGGGGGGGGGTGATGTTTAAAAACATCCTCAAATTGATAAATTACTAAATGGCTTATCCAGGATCTGAACCTGTTGTTAAATGATTTTAAGCCAGTTTTCCTTAACCACAAAATTAGATACTACCTGACTAATACATTCTCTTATCTAACTCTTAAGAGATAGGACTTTGCTTCTGAGTTGGGTCCCAAGCTAATGTTAACATAAAGGGGAGACACACAGTGACTCTGGCCTAAAGCTTTCATCCCGTGGTGCCAGCCTTGTGAAGAAAGTTTGCTTCTTTCAGAGCTGCTCTGTGTGGTGTTCAAAGTGGTGGTGGTGTGGTTTCACGTGAGGCAGGTGGCGGGGCAAGGTCTCTGCCTAAAACTCTTACTTCCTACTGGAAGCATGCTTGAAAGTCCAGATAGAGACCCATGGCAGCCACACCCGAGTTTCACTGGGCACTGCTGGAGTCCCCAGTTTCTGTAGGCTCTCCCTTTTCCAGCATTACTGAGGCCTGTCCCTTCCCAGCTGCTCACAAGGCCTGGGGCGACAGGGAGACCCTGCAGAGGGGCCGCTTAAGTCTTCCTGTCACCTACCGCTGTGATGAGATTCTCCCCCGGTTGGCTTGGAGTGACAGTGATAGATTAAACGCACCAATTAAATTAGATCCTATTTTAAAGAGCTTGAGCTGGATTTACTTTTAATTATAGTGCTGTGCTCGCTGATGAGGTATTGTCGAGGACTTAACAATTGGTTGATTGTGCATCCGAGTATTCCGAGAGCGGTTTCTGGGAGAGCCAGCAAAGGCTTTCTTTCTAAGGAGCTTCTTGGAATACAACAGGAAGGAGGAAGGAGGCAGGGGGGAGGGGGGAGATGTCCTATCTCCACTGAGAATCCATCTCTCTTCTCCTTGTTTTCTGCTTTATGAGTCCCATGTTACTTGGAGATTTAATGAGCACAGCATGGAGCAGAGAAATGGGCCAGAGGCCTCCGAGTTGAGCTAGCTTGGGGATCCTTCCCAGCTCTGTCCCACTTTGCTGCGATACTTCCTCAGCTCAGGTAAGGAATTTGCCCCGTCAGAGCCATAGTTTCCTGTCAGTGATTCACTGCTTCATTAATCCACTCAGTATTTATCAAGGTTCTGGAAAGTACCAACGTTGTTTTAGGCACTAAGGATAGAGTGATAAATCAGAAGTCCTTCTCCTCATAGGTGCATGCTCTAGTGGAGGGAGTGAAGGGCAGACTAAGCAGAGCTGTTCCCCAGCAGCAGGGATAAAGGTTACAGGGAAAAGAAAATGAGGTGAAGGAGGTTATGTTTCCACAGTGCTTGGGGGAGGCCTGCATGAGGGGGCCATTGAGCTCCTGCTAGAAGCAAGTGAGGAACGGAGCCATGTGACTCTCTGGAGGGAGAGAAGAGTGAAGATGAAAGCCCTGCCCTGGTCAGAAGAGGTCCCTGTTACCTGCTTTAGCTGCTTTGCTGCTGACCAAACCTGGTTCTCTCCCTCAGGCAGCCAGCTCTTCCCTTGGGCTTTAGCAATAGGCCTCTGTGGGGTTCTGTCCTTGAAGGCGCTGACCGACATATATCTCAGGCTCAGTAGACAACCTGGCACACATTTACTGGTATGCATGAGTGATGCAGGCTATAGTCACCTTGAAGGACACTTCTTTTGGTACCCGACTCTTTGTATTAATAAAAAAAAAAGTTGAGGAGGAAAAAGCCTATGACACACATTTGTATATATACATTTGTACTTGAAAGTACTTTGGAACATGAATCCAAACACATGCACTCTGGTCCCTACTTTACCTTAAGATCAGATGAATTCAAGTGAACTGCAAAGCTCTGCACCATAGATTTTCTTCTGCAAAATGTAAGAAGTCATTGTACTAGCCCATTTGGCACTGTGCACTTAAGTAAGGGGTTGGGTACAAGACTGTGAAAATTATGCAATAATGTAAAAAGATATGGAAAAGGCTAGTAAGATGTCAGAGGTGCTATCAGCCTTAACCCTTGGGCAGAGGACAATTTCTAGAAACTTTGCCATAGGCTTAGAAGTTACTGCTCCATGGCTGTGGTGGCAAAAGAAAGTTTGAGCTTCCAGAAGCACACATAGTTTATTTGGGAAGTAATCCCAGAAAACATTAGTAGGGAGCATGCAGAAGGGCCTTGCCAAGTCACTTGCTACTGTGAGCCCCAAGGGCTGAATCCTTCAGGGCCACCTGAGGCTTAGAGAGTCTGTGGGTCAGTAGCTGAGGGTTTCTCTGCTGAATTGGGAATAGCATTACCCCCTGGCACTCTGGTCCTGAGCAACAACACTGGCACACTTCACTTCCTAAGAAAGTCCTGAGGCAAAGGAGTAGAGGGACTGTTGGCTGGAAGTTGAATGATGTGTCAGCTTCATGTCCCTACAACAGAAGACTTGGCATGGCTGAGGAGATGGCTCCAAACAAAAGTTAACTCACTTGCCAAGCTGACAGAAAGCCTGCAGTTTGGACTCCCCCAAGCCCTCATGTGTGCTGGGTAGGTATGGCCGCCGTGGGTAAGTCCAACCTCAGAAGGCAGAGACAAGGGGTCCCTGGAACAAGCTGATGACTGAGACTAACCACTCACATCAGTGAGATCTGAGTTTGATTGAGAGAACTTGCCTCAAGGATAAGGTAGACAAACTGTCATTCACTTGCATCAACATCTGGCCTCTATCCACAAGCATGCACATGTGTATGCACATTTGTACCCACATATGTACCCACACATATGTGGACATGTATGCAGACACATACACGTAAAAAGGAAAAAATTAGTAAAGACTGTTTATGAAATAGTGTACTGTTTATTGACACAAACTAGAGACACTAGGGAAGAGGAAACCTCAAATGAGGAATAGCTTCCATCAAATTGGTCTGCCGGCGTATCTGAATGATGGTTGATGTGGTGGGGTCCATCCTACTGTGGGCATGTGGTGGTAGTGGGTTGTATAAGTAAGCAAACTAAGGAAGGCATGGAAAGGAACCCAGTAAGTCATGTTCCTCCATGGTCTCTGCTTCAGTTCCTGCCTCCAGGCTCCTGCACTGACTTCTATCAGTGATCTGAAATAAACCCTTTCCTCTCCAGATTGCCATTGGTCATGGTGTTTATCACTGTAATAGACAGCAAACCAGAACGGGGAGGTTCATTTGGACTGATGGTTGTAGGTGTTTGTGTCTAAAATTGGGTGGCCCCATTGGTTTGGCCAACGGTGGGGGAAGCAGACACATCATAGCAGGTAGGTCTGTCCAAGGAGGTGCTCACGTCTCCAACTATTGAGGGTATGATCCCAATAACAAAAAGACTCCCCCGTTGGCTTCACCTCTTAAAGATGCACAGCACCTCCCAATATCTCCACTCTGGGAACCAAGCTTTTCCTTATGGACCTTAAGGGGCACTCATCCAAACTACTGCATAAAGCATTCACTGTTAGGTCTCAAATAGCTAGCTGAGGTGCCTATTAGCATATCAAAGCAGATGCCGGCCACCAGGTTCTCCCAGCAGCCCTCAGTCCTTACCTGTTACAGGGTCTTCCTGGCTGGCATACCTTGCCCGTTAACCAAAACTTCTCTAGCCCAGAGGCTGGGCTGGACTTTCCCTTCCCCCAGCTTCTCTGATTCCTATATAACCCAGACATTTTGGCTATGTGGCCCTTTGGGCCTCTTGGCCTCTTGGTCACTGCTCTTGATCTTCTGGCTTCTCCCCTCTCTCCTCCCCCTCTCCTCAAATTTCACTAAATTGGGAAGGGCAAGAGCATATAAGTAGGACACTGACAAGACCTACTACAGTCCCTAGAACAAGGGACCAGTCCTGTCCCATCTCTGCCTTCCAGGCAACAGGACTTAAACTTTGGCCTCAGATGAAGTCTACTCTTCAGCAGCAGGTGGCAGCTTTGCTCTCTAACCTGAGATCTGTATGTGTGTGCTCAGGCCCCCACAGACGTAGTGAAGATGAGAACTGAGAAGGCCAGTTGAGGGTTGAGAAAGAGCTTGGGACCCCAGAGAATTAGTTTTCAAGGAAGGTACCATGTGCTCAGCCCCTCAAATCAGCTTGGCAGATGGGAACGTCTCTGTGTGATGCCCCTGCCGAGGATGCCACTCTGACAACAGAATGACTGCTATGATTACCATGGCAACCAATAAAAGCCCACCCGAAGACCCTTCTACTGACAAAAAAAGATGGAGCAGAAACCAGAACTCAGGAACTCCACCTCCTCAGAAGGCAACTGGAGCCAAAGGGCTTTCTTATTCTTGACATTGTAAAGATGACCCATAGCCTATGCATGTACTCACACAAATGCTTGGGTGGCACACACACACACACACACACACACACACACACACACACACACACCACCCGAAGCTGGTTGGGCTTGGGAAAACAACTGTCACAATGTTGTGCCGACTTGCTGGGTAAGCAGGAACAAGTGGGTGTCTCTGTTTTCCCCTGCATGTAATGATTCAGATGGTACCAGTTCCATGGCCTCCACCGTGGGAGGAGACAAGAGCTGACGCAAGAACGTCTGGGAGGCATTTGGAGCACCTTGAAAGAAGCCGCTGAAAATTCCTGTTATGAAATCAGAAAGTCTCCTTTCCTTCTCACTTAAAACCTTTGGTCTTTCCAATCAGCCGCTCTTCCAAGACCACAAAGCACCCAGAACCACTGACCACAAAGTGAAGGTAAAAATAAAATGAGAATTCAAAAGATTTCCTAACTTGTGGCCAGATTCCAGTTTGGACCTTAAAAGCTTCCTCTCTGGTCAGCTTCCTGCACTGAGCCCCACCCCCACCCCACCCCCACCAATGCTCACTTAGCTCTGAGAGCCTGTGTATTCCTTGCCATTAGAGACTGAAAACAGGAAATGAAGGGGCCTGTAGGGGGATGGGAAAGCTTAAAACAACTTCAGAGAACAAGCTGATGAAGTCATAGATCGTATCACCCTGCCTTTTCCATGTCGGGTTTCTTTAAAGATAAGGTAGTGACTCAAAATGTGCTGCCTTTTTTTTCCCCCAAGATGGAGCAGAGGAGGATTTCTTTAATATCCTCTTCCCTCCCAGTGTTTCCAAAGATAACCAGATGAGAGAAGCGACTCGATCCACGTGCATGTAAAATGCGATTACAGGACAATTTCCTCATCGCTGTCCCTGAGGGCTGAGGGAGGAGGGGGAGGAGGGTGGAGGCCGGAGATGGAGAGGAGGCCAGTAGCCACTAGGTCTTGCATTGTTGATGAGGTTATTTTGTTAAGGCCCTGCTCAAGCTAGAGGGTATATTGTGGCCAATGGCTGGTGGGTAACTAAATGGGACCTAGTGTGTAACTAAATGGGATGTTGTAGCCTATATCAAGTGGGGTTCTGAATGATGGAGCCTGACAGAAGCAGGAAGAAAGGAGAAAATGGTGCATGGCCAGGTCCTGCCGGTGAGATGTAGGGCAAAGCCATGGAGAATGCTAACATGTGGACATATTCCGTCATTGCAGGTGCCCAGGCTGTGCTGGGCCAGGCAGCACTGTGAGATGAAGAGTAGCTTGGAAAGAATCCAGGGGACCAATGTGAGGTGAGGTCCAAGAGGGAAGGCAGGCATCCCAGGCAAGCACTCCACTAGGGCAAATGCAACAAGCCTTGATGCAGATGCTGAAGGGAGCAGATGACTAGAAGAGGCTGGGAGAGCTCCATGAGAGGAAAGATCTAGGAGCACCACACTGGCGAGGGACCCACAGACCTCGACTCAAATCTGATTCTGCCGCAGACCTGTTCCCCAAGCCTCAATTTTCTTTCTCACAGAAGTGGCCACTGCACATAGCATAGCATTGATATGGGGTGGGGGATGGGGAGCCCAGAAGTTTGCTTTTTAAAAAGTGCTTGAGGCTGTGAGCTGTGGAAGGGTGCCATAAGGAGGTATTTATGAAGTGCCAGGAAAATGGTACTGGGGGAGGGGAGCCTGCCAAGTTAAAGGAAATACACAAAAGTAGAGCTAAGCTTATTTATGAAACAGCGTCTCTGGCCTTTTGGTGAACCTAGAGAACAATTTCCATCTGGCAAGGCAAAACTGTGGTGAGCAAGAGATTGGGGGCTTGTGAACTCTTTCGGGCAGCTCACTTGGAAAGGGGGCCCCTTGCCTCTCATGAGAAGTAGACACCTGGCCTTGGCTCTGCCCCACCCTGCCAAGGGTGATGGATGTGGGTCAGAACCTACAGAGGCCAGGTTTCTTCTCTCTGGAGGCAGTCAGGGATACGGGAACTTGCAGGAAATTTAGTAAAGAGAAGAGATCTGTGAGGGAGGGGGAGCTGGGATTGGGAGGAGGTGGAGGGGTTGCACAATGCACAACCTGTATACTGTCCAGAGTCCAAGAGCGAGAATGTGAGAAGAACCAGATCGGACAAGAGCAAAGAAAGGTGACAGGCAAGACAGCAGAGAAGGGAGCGTTGGACAACTGTCCAGGCTTATTTTCACGTCCAGCCTAAAAGAACAGGAGGGCTATTGCCTTTGAAGTTTTTGATCCTGCTGAAGAATCTATCTCCTTGTCCTGAAAGAATGAGCCAGAAGCAATGAACTTTAATCCATGGGTGAGGTAGTCAGTAAATGCACTTGTCCTTTCCTCGACCCCGATCCTGTGTCCTGTGTCTTTTCTTTAGGAGCCAGTTGGAAAGAAGTACCTTTCTAATGCCCTTCCCTCTCTAGTCCCACATCCCATGTTGCTACCTCCCCAACTCCCAGGGCTGTCACACCCTCCAAAAGATGGCTTCTGAGTGAGACATGTTAATGGGTTTTCTCGGAGTTTCCTGGAGCAGTCCAGGATATCCACTGGGCTCCAGGAGCCAAGCTTTTCTGAGTGGGAACGGGAGAGACTGTGACGCGTACGAATTCTGTGTCTCCACTCTCCATGATCAGGAGGTACCCTGGGCTTCAGCCTCATGGTCATCGATCCTCAGCCTTGACTGTCTGTGGAAGCTGAGATCTGCAATGACAGTCCCTAAATAAGGGACCCAGACTTCTTGACTTCCTAAAAGCTCTTCCAGATAATTTTAACAAGCAAGCTTGAGCATTACTAACGTAAGGACTTAAGTAACTAAGCAGTCCACATCTCCTCTCTGGACACCAATTTACCTCAGAGAAACAAGGGAGTTGGACTCAGTAATTTGCCTCCTCTACTGTTCAGTCCCTCTGAGTAAACACCAATGTAGGCCTTCACATGAACACATAGGCATTCATCATTCACACACAGAGCTATGCTTTAGATATGAGCACTCCGGAAAAGACTTATGTAGTGGGGTGCTTGCTTCCCAGCTGGAGGTGCTATTACGGGTATTCTGGAAGCTTTAAGCGCTACGGATGTGAATTACTGGAGGCATGTCCTTAGGGACTGCATCTTGCGTCACTCACCCTGGCAACCATGAAATGAGTATATATGCTCCTCCATGTCTTTCCACCATTCTGCTCTGCTTCACCATACCCAGAAGCAATGGAGCCACGACTGTGAAACTGTGAGCCTCGGAAACTGTGAGCCAAAATAATTCTTCCCTTTAAGTTTTATCCCAACTATTTGTCATGGAGAGGAGAAACTAACACCCAAACTTTTCTTGCTCCCTTCTACCAGAAACACACGAGGTGAGAGAAGGCTTTCCCAGTGGAGCCTGAGTCAGAGTTGGCTAGGGTGGTGGGGTGGGGGTGGGCACACAGAGAAATAAGGAATGCCAGGGACTGTCATTCTTTTCTGCCCTTCCTCCATACCCACAGATCAGGTCATGCAAACCATTTCCTGTGAACATTTGTGCTGTCTGTCTTCTGTGGGTCAAAAGGACCCCGACTTTCACGTGGAGAACAATGTCTCCTCCCCAGCCAGGATCTGGGTAAACCAGTATGATGTCAGAGTCTGGGCTGCATCTACATTGGTTTAAGCCATTTGGAACCCCTCCCACTTCTCTCATTGGCCATGTTTGAGTTTCCAGCATTCTGGCACAATCCTAGAACCCCTGGGAGGGGAACAACAAAGAGAATAGAACACTTACTATCCTTCTTCTGGAGCTGCTTAAAGATCTCTTCTTCTGCTGACGGATGAAGGAAGAAAGCTAGGCCACCTTCT
>CABHPR010144027.1:0-18077 GCA_902168415.1 Peromyscus melanophrys | reverse complement strand
TGTGTGTGTGTGTGTGTGTGTGTGTGTGTGTGTGTGTGTGTGTGTGTTTCTAACACTATCTTCCACTAAATGAGAATTCACCACGACTTTAGGTACATAGGACTCAAAGTATCGCCAGGATTCTAGCTTTGTAACTGTCTTCACAGACATTCCATCCAATGATCAGGTCCCCTTCCCTACTAGAGACTCAGGATTCAGGCTCCCTGAAGCCTTGCAGATAACCAAGTACTTCCATGGTTGCCATCCACCTGAAGCAGAGGAAGTTCATTTAAATGCTAATAAGAACATCCTCTCATTCACACTTTTCTTTAATTTCTTGATTAATAACTTGAACATGTCATTATTTCTTAATATCTATGGTGCTTAGCAACAGCCAACCAACCCCTCAGTTCTTGTAGTTGTGATTTTTTCGTGTTTCTAAAACAATCAGGGTGTCTTTCCGGTTATTGCAGTACCTTCCATTTGTGTCTCACTGTGATGATATATTGTGTACCCTAATAAAATTTACCTGGAGATCAGAGAACAGAACAGCCAGCCACTAGATTAAATGTAGAGGCCAGGCAGTGGTGGCACACACCTTTAATCCTAGCACTCGGGAGACAGAGATCCATCTGGATCTCTGTGAGTTCAAAGCCACCCTGGAATACATGAGATTGACTCAGTCTAGAAGAGAAAACAGAGCTAGGCTGTGGTGACACACACCTTTAATCCCAGTACTGGGAAGCACACATGCCTTTAATGCCAGGAAGTGATGGCTGGGTGGAAAAAGGTATATAAGGCATGAGGAGACAGGAACTAAGGGCTTTCAGCAGAAATGTCTCTTTCATCTAGAGAACTTTTCAGGCTGAGGAGTCGGTGAGGTAAGAGGAGGTGGCTGTGGCTTGCTCTGCTTCTCTGATTTTTTAGCTAAATTCTATTAGAGTACACAATGTATCACCACATCTCACCTCAGGTCACCATTGGGGAAAGGCACTATTAGCATTCTCAGGACATCCAGGACTCTCTGTGTCATCAACAGCAATAGCTTCTCACTGTAAACTAGCTGGGAAATGATCAAACTCCATACCTTCCACCATTAAAGTCAGCAGCCTAGGAACACTTTGTGGTGCCAGGCATCTTTGACTGTGTTCTCCAATGCAGAACCTGAGACAAGGATCATTCTTGAGTGGGCTTATTAGACTGTGCGCTGAGGAAAAGGAGAGATGGGGTGGTGGGAAAAGATCAAGCAGGAGTGTGGTAGAGACTGTCTTCACTGTGACCACACATGTAAGGGACAAATTGCATGACAGAGCTAGTCCCACACTGGGACAAAGCCTTGTCCATAAGCCATACCTGCAGGTTATCGGCAGTCAGCCCTGGTTAGCGAAGGGAGGTATGGTCTCCCAGACAGCTAGCAGGGCATGTCTCTGGAATAGAGATGGGACATTTACCATCTTTACTACTCACAGAAAACAGGAGGTGATGGTAACACCAGTGGAGGATATGTGGGTGAATAGACACTTGCAGCATCCATTGCAACAGAGTACAGTTAGTATGAACTGCAAGGCTCAGCAAATTCTTAGGGATGCATTTCTCCTCTAGCACACATCCCTTAGAGCTCTTTGGAAGTCCTGAGTTATACTAGGAAAACTAAGGTCCCCTCTTGGGTTCTTAGTCTTATTAACAAACAAACACACAAAAAGACAAACAAACAAACAAACAAACAAAAAAGGGCTTAGATGGATACTCAGGGACAATTTTATTAGAGTTTCAGAAGGATTCCAGACCAGGTAGTTGTAAATCTCAGCAGCTGTCCAGAGGAGATAGGGAGAGAAGGAAAAGAGTTCTGCTTTATGAGTTATCACTATGAACATCCACCACATGGCAGGGAATCGGGCTTTAGAGAAAGAGCAAGCAAACATGGAGTACGAGAAGAAGTATACTTAGGTTATGGCTAGCTTCTGAAAGAAAGAGACAGAAAAGAGAAAAGGAAAAAGAGAAAGTTGCAGCTTTCTCAATTAGGACTCAAAAAGAAGGTCAGTCAGACCCAGACAAATGTCAAGAGCTGCTGAACTTGTAGAGGGTGTGGTAGAAGATGGGAATGCTGGGAAAGAAAATGGTGGTGTCTAGTTAAAGGAATAGTTATTCCACCTATCTCTTTAGCAGGCTTAATGTGAACACATCTTCCTAAGGGTGGCCCCTTGGCTAGTTGATGGCCCAGCCCAACTGGAATGTTGGGTCTCCACCCAGGCTTAACGAGTCTTTATTTCTGCTCTAACACTAGACTTGAGCAGGAAGTTTATGTTTACTTTTCCCTCCTTTCAGTGAAACTACTCTCAATCCCATTGTTCATACATCTTTCATGCTCACCCACCATCTTGGATGAGGAACCCTCCTGCCAATGAGACCTTGTCTCTTGATCTGCTGCCAATTCTTAGAGTTTCTAGATTGACATTTTCTCTCCCCACTGTGACCTTCCTGTAGGTCAACTTTTTTTTTCTCATTTGGAATAACATCATATTAAGAAATAAAATACACAATATCTCTGTTCTAACACACATTATTTCTGAAAGGGGAAGAGTGGGAAAGGAAAGAGAGAATCGATGACCCAAAAGGAACGTTGAAGTAAGATTTTGGCTTCCTATTTTTCTTACTTTGGTTTTAGAAATTAGTATTTATTTATGATCTAGGAAAAAAAATACTACCTTGGCTCAGAGTTTCAGGGTTGTCTGGAAATAAGGCATTGACTCTAAAACTGAAATTACAGTGAGAACCCTGCTATTTCTCTCTATTTGCATAAACTCTGGGCACACTGCTCCATAAACACATGGAAAGTGGTGGTGCATACTGAAGTGTTAACACTGTGAAAACAAACCCATATATTGTCACATAATTTTTGAGGCATTAGGATTGCTTTGAACGAACCTCATTCTCTTTCATCTTATATTCTATCCCCCCCCACACACAAACTCCTTGCTTTAACTTGAGACTCCTCTTTCTATTTGCCACAGAGTGCAGTTTTCATCTTCTCCTTCTGGCTATTAAATTGCACCCAGAATGCTAAGCTTGGGTTGAGCCCTGGTGTGAGGATACAAATCTGAATGCTGTGTGGATTAGCAACAGCAGGGCAGTTTGCCTCTGATGGAAAATGATGGCAAAAATGTATAGGCATCTTTTTGATCCACTGAGAGTCTCTTTCCTCTAAGGAACTTGCAGTAGGTCATGGTTCCTGGAGGGCTGTCTTCCAGGCCAGTGTATTAATACCATTAGAGAAGTTGTGAAAAAATGAAAAGCGCGGGGCTGGAGAGATGGCTCAGTGGTTATAAGCAGTGGACATGGGTTCAATTCCCAGCACTCACATGGTAGCTAACAACCATCTGTAACTCCAGTTCTAGGAGATCCAACACCCTCTTCTGGTCTCTGTGGGCACCGCACACACATGGTGCACATAAATACATGCAGGCAAAATACTCATACACATAAAGTAAATATAAAAACAACTTCAAAAAAAGGAAGTTATTGGCATCGTCTCATACCTAAGCATAAATGCCCATCAATAGATGAGTGGATAACTGGATAGCGAGAATGGGATAAAAAATATGATACACACACAATGGGGTGTTATTCAGCCATAAAGAAAAAATGAAATCCTGTCATTTGTACAGTGATGTGGATCCAGATGGCAGTATGCTAAGGGAAATAAGGTAGACACAGAAAGACAAGTATTGAATGCCCCTTTTTCAGATGTGGAAATTAACACAGGAAAAATTTGACTTGAAAGCACAGTTGTGAATACTAGTGACAGGGAAGGGTGCTAGGGAAGGAGAGAGGGAGGAGTGTAGCTAGAGTTTTCCTGCCTGGCCCACAGTCAGGACAAATCTCTCTCACCTGCCAGTCCCACAGCCGCTCAGACCCAACCAAGTAAACACAGAGACTTATATTGCTTACAAACTGTATGGCCGTGGCAGGCTTCTTGCTAACTGTCCTTATATCTTAAATTAATCCATTTCTATAAATCTATACCTTGCCACGTGGCTCGTGGCTTACCGGCATCTTTACATGCTGCTTGTCCTGGCGGTGGCTGGCAGGCAGTGACTCCTTCTGCCTTCCTGTTCTTTTCTTCTCTCTGTTAGTCCCGCCTATACTTCCTGCCTAGGCACTGGCCAATCAGTGTTTTATTAGCAACACATTTGCCATACAGAACATCCCACAGCAGAGGAGGGTGGAATGATATGGTCAGTGTGCACTCTGTGTCTATGGAAATCTAAGATATAATCTCACAAATGTGCACACCTAATATGTGTTGATAAAAATAACATGCCCAGAACTCTTTGGGTCTCTAAGTGTGTGCTTGTATGTACATTGTATTTTTTCTTCCTTACTTTAAGAATTCTCCCAGGTGATTCAGAGGGCTTTAAGTGTCTTTGAAGTTTTGTGGAGGGGATTTCTTATCCATGACCTCTGAAACTATCTTACCGGCCAGGGGCCATGCTCCCTAGCTGGATTAAATCTTCCTATCATGACACAGCCAGAACACCTAAACTAGCTTTCCCAGTGGCTTGCCCATAGTAGGATGAACACCCAGAGTACTGTATAATTAGATACAGTGATTCATACAATATGGAAATGTATTCTAGGAGTTCAAAGCACAAATCCTGTAAACTTGTTACTTCACTATATTAAGATCAAGGTTCTGCCTCTGTGAAATACTAGTAACGATGCCTACCTTTTATGACGGCTGTGCTAGAGGATGCAAACATGGCTCTTAGCGAGGCGCGTGACTCACTAGTAAGTCATCATTGAGTTTAGTCATTACCAGTCATAGTTCCTCACTAGGTCTCGGTGACTAGTTGCTGGAGTCACCCCCAAAGGGCACAGAATACCCTCTACCCTAGAAATTTAGAGAAGCAGCATTAAACATTTCTTGAGTCCTTAAAATCCAGGCTAAAATGTAAGAATTCTACCTTCCATCTCAGGTTTCCATAGTCCAAATTCTAATTTGTTGCCTTAAGTTCCTTCTCACCTCTTAGTCCCTGATTTTACAGATCCTGGACCAAAAGTATAAGCTAAGAGTCCCACACAACACACATATATATTTACAGAGCAAGGTAAAAATATCTTACTGAGCCATAATGTGTAGGCTGTACAGTGGCTCCACAGTCCTTACAATCTGTGAATATGTTACCCCCACCCCCATAATATAGACTTGTAGATGTAGTTGGTGATGAATTGAGATGGATTCTAGATAACACAGTCTAATGTAATCACCAAGGACCTTATGAGACCACTTAGGAGAGTTGGAGAAACAGATGTGACAGAGAAAGGAAAGTTTGGAGTGATGTGGAATTATGTAAAGATTTTCAGTGGCTTCTAAAAGCTAGAAGAAGGTAAGAGAATGGATTCTGGTCAGGATCCCTTGAAGAAATGCATGGGGAGCCAAAGAAGACTTGAGTGAATGTATGAACAGCAGACAAAATCTTGAGTTAATGTGTAAAGAACAGATGAAGTCCTGAGTGAACTTGTATTGTTTGACAAGGGCGCAGTCATATCAAAGACCCAATGCCTCAGAGCCATGGGAATGGCAAAGCCTTCTCCATACCCGTGAGGCTCAGAGGATGGTAAAGCCTCCCACCTGCTCCAAGTAGGACTATTGACAGCGTTCACAAGTATGAGTGTTTACAAAAGATTGCCCTTGACCAGTGTGTGCGGAAACTGGCAACTTCAGCTTCCTACTCCCTAATGTTTACACCCTGAGACTGCAGGCCTATGGAGGCCTCCTACTGGGGTGAGTCACCCTCTCCCCACCCTTCCCTGTCTGCTACACATAATAAACTCTCTGAGGGGCTGGGTTGTGGCATAGCAGCCCCATCAGAACATGCTCAGCCTACCTGACTCTAGCTGTACTACAGCTGTGTCTGTGTGCCTGCCCTTTCTTCATTCTCTCACTTCCCCAGGCAGATTGCCAGGACCAAGCCACCCTGGATGTGGCAGGGATGTGCTACTGCTCACCAATTTTGAACTTCTGAAACTTCAAAACTGCCTCATGATATCTGTATTTATTGTTTTAAGCTATTAAATGTGTATAGTTTATCACTGTAGCAATAAAAAAAACCCAACAGTCCCCTAGGTTAATAACACTATTTCAAATACACATGGATGTGTTTTTGATGAGTTAACAGAGTGTCAATGATGATTGAGTTTAATGATTATTTTGTTCAGGAAGCTGTTTGGATGGTCAGTGATGCTTGAATGAGTAATAAAAAAGATTGTTATTTTTATTCCAGAACATGTATTTTTCTTGCCTTCATTTCAGCACAATCATGAGTTATGCTATTAAGAAAGCATTTTTATAGACTGTTTGCTGATTAGTTCATCATCATTCTTCAGTTATTTTCATTCTCGAACAATTTTTTTTAAATATTTTCAAGTTGAAGAAATCATCCCATTGAATCAGTAGCAACTAAACTGTCATAAAATGTAACTATACAACATCTGGATATATAAATAAATTATTAGTTTATGAACTATAGCCACATTTTTAAGAGACCATGAAAAACAATCATTATGATCTCACAGAAAATTAGCAAACATTTAACTTGAACATATCAAACAAATATATTGCTACTTAAAAAACCCATTAAGATAGTGTCTTGCCGGGCGGTGGTGGCACACGCCTTTAATCCCAGCACTCAGGAGGCAGAGCCAGGCGGATCTCTGTGAGTTCAAGGCCAGCCTGGACTGCCAAGTGAGTTCCAGGAAAGGCGCAGAGCTACACAGAGAAACCCTGTCTCGAAAAACCAAAAAAAAAAAAAAAAAAAAAAAAAAAAAGATTAAAAAAAAGATAGTGTCTTAGGGTTACTATTGATGTGATGAAACACCATGACCAAAACAATTTGGGCAGAAAAGGGTTTATTTGACTTACACTTCCTTATCACTTTCATCATCCAAGGAAGTCAGGACAAAAACTTAAATAGGGCAGGAACTTGGAGACAAACCTGATACAGAAGCTATAGAGAGGTGTGCTTCTTGGCTTGCTTTTCATGGCTTGCTTTCTTATAGAACCCAGGACCACAAGGCCCATGTGGCCCCACCCACAATGGGCTAAGTCCTCTCCCATCAATCACTAATTAAAAAAATGTTTTAGAGGCTTGCCTGCAACCCAATCTTATGGAGGCATTTTCTCAG
Source organism: Peromyscus melanophrys (assembly GCA_902168415.1). Lineage (NCBI taxonomy): Eukaryota > Metazoa > Chordata > Mammalia > Rodentia > Cricetidae > Peromyscus > Peromyscus melanophrys. The sequence continues at coordinate 10,913 of CABHPR010144027.1, read as the reverse complement.
TTGAGGTTCTCTCTTCTCCGATAGCCCTTGACATAAAACTAGCCCACACAACTAGTGTCTTGATAAATAGACCTATACTTCAAATTGTGGGTTTCCTCAGTTTTCTAAAAATATGAGATGTCAAGATACAATTTTAAAAGTAGAGGTACGGCATTTATTTTTTTCTGTTCTTTGACTCAATGTGAAACTAGAGCTGAGTCTACAGTGGCCAGAGAGGAGTCCTGGGTGCAATTATGTATGTACATTCTCTGTCATGCTTATGTAAAGATTTTCCACTTTCTTTTTCTAACTGATTTTTTATTTGAAAGTAATTTGGCTGTATATTTCACATGCAGATTATGTAATTCAGTAAATACTTCAAAAAACTAAAACAACTTCTTATTATTCTTTTATGGATATGGATGTGTGTGTATGTGTTCACATGTAAGGGTGCATGTAGACTGACCAGTCTGAGAGTCCCAGAAATCATCCTGTTTCTCAGTCTGGGAGGACAAGCGCGTAGTACCATATGTGAGTCCTGGGGATCCAAATTGCCCCCCCCCCCACAAGACGATCAGTTTACTAACTACACCATTTCCCTTGCCTCTATTATTCTTTTAAAGTAGCCAGATCTAGATTTATTTAACTGTCGCTAAAGTAACAGCCAGTCAATTCACATCGCTCCAACCCATGTGTACATTAAGAGCCATGAACAAGAACACAGAGAAATGTAAGAAAACAATGATTGACACCACTGGAAGAAGAGGTATGTTATCACATGAGGCTGCATTGTTTCTGGGTTTATTTAGTTTTTGCTTATTTTTTTTTCCCTGAGAGGACAAATTAAGCTCATTTGTCTTTCCCTCTACCTTCGTCCTACCTTATCTAGGCTTTGAAGCCATGTCTGTCTCAGAAGTCATTTTTTTTTCAGCACAACCCATAAACCTTCCAGCATTGACATTCGATGACCTTTTGTGCTGACACCCAGGATAAACAGTTTGTAGAGAAGTATTTCCCTGGAGTGTAGAGAGTTTATGATATGTGTTCTGATGTGAAACGTGATCCTGGGGAAAGTGTCAATCTTTTTATAGGACAGTATACTGCTGTGGGATGGTCTGTATGTCAAACATGTTGCTTATTGGTCAATGAATAAAACACTGATTGGCCAGTGGTCAGGGCAGGAAGAAGTATAGGCGGGACAAGGAAGAGAGAATTCTGGGAAGTGGAAGGCTGAGGAGACACTGCCAGCCGCCACCATGACAGACAGCATGTAAAGATGCCGGTAAGCCACAAGCCATGTGGCAAGGTATAGATTTATAGAAATGGATTAATTTAAGATATAAGGACAGTTAGCAAGAAGCCTGCCACGGCCATACAGTTTGTAAGCAGTATAAGTCTCTGTGTTTACTTGGTTGGGTCTGAGCGGCTGTGGGACTGGTGGGTGAGAGAGATTTGTCCTGACTGTGGGCCAGACAGGAAAACTCTAGCTACAGTATACTGTCTCCAGAAATGTGTCTGCCTCTGTTACCTTAAAAGATGACTACCCTCAGCCTGGGAGGAGGGGACTGGACCTGCCTGAACTGAATCTACCAGGTTGAACTCAATCCCCAGGGGAGTCTTTGCCCTGGAGGAGATGGGAATGGGGGGTGGATTGGGGGGAAGGCGGGGGGGGGGGGGTAGCGGGAGGGGGTGGACAAGAGAATCTGTGGCTGATATGTAAAATTAAATTAAATTATAAAATAAAAAAAGATGGCTGCCACAACAAAGGTGTATTGTGACTACAAGATAATACAAGGGGCAGAGTAGTGTTTGGTTACAGACCCACACATGTGCACACACAAAGAATTTGAATAGTTACTTGTATAAACTGATGACCACTCCATGGTATTGTTAAGGGGTCAGTTTATTGTAGATATGAGAGAGACAATAGTCAGAGGCATCTAGAAGAGTCCAGAGCAGAGGGAGAAAGAGGTAGACTGAACACAGCCAGTAGACTAGACCTGGCCATGAGAGAAGCAGAGCAGAGCAGAGGAGGTGGGGGGGGAGGGTTTGCACACAGCACAGCCAAGATAGCAGGCTTACAAGGAGTAGTTGTGGTGTTGGTGGGGGCAGTGAGCTGGAAGGGGTTTAAGGGAAAGGAGGAAGTGAGAAGGGTTAGGATGCTAACATGGATTTTGAAATGTGTAACAGGTACTTATGATACTGAAGGAGCAAGAGACCAGCATGTACTTTGGGATGTTAATAGGCACCACAGGTAGCCATTTGTCCTTTATCCAGTGATGAGGGAAAAACCACCTTTTGATAGATGGCTGCTAGTTTCAAAAGTTCCTGAGGAATGCTGGCTTTTATGTACCTGCCAGAAATTCTCCTATAGTTTTGGGAATTGGAGTTTCCCTTGGACCTGACATACGCAAATTGCACTGCAGTACTCAGATCTTGGATTCAGGCTAAGTTTGCTACACATCGGTAGTCTGGTACACCAGCTTGTCTCCTCATGAGCAGGGTTTTATCCTTTCTGTGGTTTAATTAGGAAGCATTTTAACTGTGTGTCTCTCAAAACTGATGCAGGCTTGACTTCTTTTGGAAAGGCCTCCTGACTCTCGCTTGAACTTTGTGGGCACAATTCTGACATTATGAGCAATATCTGATTTAATAATTCATTGGATTACACAGTAGGCTTGAGGATAAGACCTGTTTCACTAATTGCTGAGGCCTTAAAGAGTACAGGGAGTGTATTCGGAGCTGAGCACAGTATGTTAGGAAAGCTCTTGATTTTAGGTGAGGAATCTGCTACTAAGTTAGCAAATGTAAACCATAAGTGTTGGAATGGCATTCAATTGTTATTCACAGGCCATTCAGCTCTAGCTCATAGCCAATGTGGTATTCTAAGAGGAGACCTGAAAAGATTCTACAGTTTTCTTCAGTGATTTATTCATATAGGGACCATTCCAACCTGTCAGCAGCTTCCTCCTGTATTTAACCTGAAGCAGAAGCTATAAATGATGTGCTGAGCCCCAAGAGAGGAGCTGTTTTTACCACAGTGTCACACTTACTTCCCAGAGCAGTTAAGGGTTGGGAAAGACTGAACTCAGCATATTCTATAGGACACTATTTTTAGTTTCTTGGAAACATGGTTCTGATTTAGTTTAGGAAGCAAAAGATATTGGCTTAAGTAACAGTTTGACAGCACTCTGATTACTGTTGCAAGCAGCTTTTCCATCATTCTCCTCAGACTAAATCACTCCATGTTCTCAAAGCTGATGTAACACACAAGTATTTCTGCAGGTTTGTAAACACACAAACTTGCCCACAGGTGCAAACACACACACACACACACACACACACACACACACACACACATGCACACGCACACGCACAACACACATACACACTCCCATTATGACCGTATTTCAGATATAAAAGTCAGAAGAGGTATAGGTCATAGTTCTTTTTGGAGGATTTCCTCCTGGTTTCTTTCTAATAACAGCAGATTGCCAGCAAAAGTGTGAACTGTGAGTCATTATTGCCAGAAAGTGCGGTGGAGCTTTGAGAGGCTGTCCTTACCTTTGTTTATATGACTGTGATGTTATGTCTAACTCCCATTTCTGTCACCTGAGATATCTGCTGGCATGCATACATGCACAAACTTTTCTCTAAGAGGTAAGTGTTGGTGTGTCTGTTGCTTCCTCACAGGATAAACACACACTGAAGCTCATAGTAAACAAGTTATTTTTCCAAGTGATTGGAAATTACTCAGCACTGTACAGAACCGCCCATTGCTCTGTGCACTCTATCTCTTGACATTGCCAGACTTCTTTTTTTTTTTTTTTTAAAAAAAAAAAGATTTAGCCGGGCGTTGGTGGCGCACGCCTTTAATCCCAGCACTCGGGAGGCAGAGCCAGGCGGATCTCTGTGAGTTCGAAGCCAGCCTGGGCTACCAAGTGAGCTCCAGGAAAGGCGCAAAGCTACACAGAGAAACCCTGTCTCAAAAAAAACCAAAAAAAACCAAAAAACAAAAAATAAAAAAAAAGATTTATTTATTTATTTCACATACAGTGTTCTGTCTACATGCCAGAAGAGGGCACCAGATCTCACTACAGATGGTTGGGAGCCACCATGTGGTTGCTGGGGATTGAACTCGGGACCTCTGGAAGAACAGCCAGTGCTCTTAACCTCTGAGCCACCTCTCCAGCCCAACGTTGCCAGACTTCTTAATGTTCGCTGATCTAGCCATTGTATATTAGAATCATCCGGTGGCTTTAATTTGTGCTTACATACTTACTAATGAATTTCATCAGTTTTCAAAGGTTCACTTGCCATTTTTCTTTCATTATCTGTGACCAAGCTATTTGGGTGTTTTGTTCAGATTCCTGTGTATTCCTTCTCTATGAGCGATTTGCAGGCATTTAAAGAACATATTTAAAAGCTAATATTTTTCATACATATGTACCGAACATATCCTGTTCTTCACAGGCTTCTTTTTATTCTTTTCATGGCTGTGTCAATGAATAATGGTCTTATCTGGATGGAGCTGTATCTTTTCAGTCTGTTGCGGTCGATGCTTAATATTGGTGTAAATATTAAGGCCACTCCACGTAGTTAAAAGGAGATTTATTTAAAGGCGTAACTCACAAATGAAGGGATAGGTAGATGATGGGTTCTGGAAGAAACGCAGCGCAGTCCGGCGGTGTTCTCTGGAGAACTTCCCTCGGTCTACCTCTCGCGTCCAGGTCCAGGAAACAAGAGAGCACCGTGCATCCCGATCTCAGGTCTTCAGGCCCTCCCTTGGCCCCGCCTTGTAGGCGTGATAGTTACGGAAGCCTCAATGGGGGTTGGAACTTCCAGACCAAAGCTGGAGTGGCTACCCACTATATCTCCCCCTTTTTGTCTAAATAAGAAGGTTCTAACTTAATACAAGATTATATACAAAGGAATGGTTATCAAATATTGTCCAGGAGTAATGAAGGATAATGACCTAGATAAGATGGAACTACAATCAGTGCAAGCCCTCCCTTGGCCCCGCCTTGTAGGCGTGATAGTTACGGAAGCCTCAATGGAGGTTGGAACTTCCAGACCAAAGCTGGAGTGGCTACCCACTACAGCTTAATGTTTCAGAAATACTGTTCAAATCCGTGTGAAAAGTCTTATTCCACATTTCCAGAAATGTTTTGAGAGTTTAAGGTTTTGTTATTGGCCCCCTCTCCACTCAACCATTCAAAGTGCCCTCTCTGTCACACAGAAGGCTTCTGGGCACCCAGCAGTCCAGTGCTCCACCCCTCTCCGGCCTGTTGGGTCCGTGTGTCTGTCTGTGCACATAACTAATAATTTACACCTCTCAGCAGTTCCCTCACTCTGCTGTTCTCCAGATATGAGTTCTTCTTGGTTCACTGTTGACTCCCACACAGTTTGAAATCAATTACATTTTGTGAAAACCTATGAGGACTGTGATCATATTGACTCTGTGGAGTCATGGTGGAGAGCTGGAAATTTAATGGTTTTGAACCTTCTATCCATTGACATGTGTATTTCTTTACTTATTTAGGTTTTAAAAAAACATTTATAATTTTTACTATTTTACCTTACACACCTTTTGTAACATCCTCTTCTTCACACTCTGGCTCTTACTGCTCTTTTAAGGGACACCTTTCTAGGTCCAGACTATGGCAATAATGTAAGTAGGTTTATATTTTGAACAAATATCTATCTCCTCCTTGCTGATTATTTACAAATATTTGTAAATATTAATATTAATATCCTTTTTCTGATCTTCACTCTTTTAATTTATTTTTCTTTTGATTGCATTGGCTGATCAATATGATTTTTTTTTTGTACAGAAGATTACCTTCAGTATTAAGAATTACATCCATGGTAGGCCCCTGTCTGTTCACTCTCTGTTGTATCTGTAGCCATGCTCCTATCGTCCCCATTTATGACCTTGTTTCTTTATGTGCTCTGTCAATCATGTCAGAACTTTATTTACTAGTCTGCCAGTGAAACTGTCTTGCCTTTGTTGAGCCTCCATACTGTATCTTTGTTTTCTGTTTCATTGATCTGGGTCTTTGTCTTTGTAGTGACCATTCCAGTTTATTTATGTTAGTTAACTAACTTTGCTCCTTTATAAACTGTACATTAGATATTTGGCTCATGTGTATTCAGCCATCTACCTCTTGTTATGTCTGTGTTCAAGGCTTTAACTGTCTCTTAGAGAATGCTTTCTACTATGTCTCCTGCTGTGTGTTTTCAGTAAAATCCAATTTTGAGTATTTAAGATTTTTTTTATCAATTTCTTTCTTTGCCTTATAAGTTACCAGAACTGTTTATCACCTTTCAAATCTATCAGTTTTTTATATTTCCTCTTATTGATTTCTACCTTGTCTTCATTGTTTTTAGTAAACAAGGTCTATATTATATTTACAATTTCTCTCAAGATTTGCTTATTACTACTATGAATGCTTTTAACAAATTTGTATGTGTGTGAAGACCATTTCTTTAGCTACTTCTATAATCTACACGCTTGTGTGTATGTGTGTGAATGTGTGAGTGTGTGTGTGAGTGTGTGTGTGAGTGTGTGTGTGTGTGTGAGTGTGTGTGTGTGAGTGTGTGTGTGTAAGTGTGTGTATTTCCTTCAACATTTCCACTTTTTTTCTTGATCAATAATAATTGATAGGGGTATGTTGGAATCACCATTTCTGATGACAAATAGTCTTTGTAATTCTATCAATTTTAGTTAGTAAAATTTGACAACAATTTGTTACTTGAATATAAGCCTAAAATTATTGCATTTCTTGATATATTGAGCTTTTATCATTATACAGTCATTCTAATGATAACACTGCTATTTTTAACTCCATTATTTCTGTTTTTTTCAACTCACATTTCTTTAGGATGCTTTGACAGTGTATTTACTTTCCAAGCTTTCATATCCTTATGCTTCAGACATGTCTGTTGTCCACAGTGTAGAGCTGGAATGAATTTTTCAATCAGTCTCACCCTCTGTCTTTCAAATAACAAGCTTAATCCATTCATATTCATTGTGATTGTTGGTAATCTTTGGCCTTGCTGCTAATATATTACTTTTGTTATATTTCTGTTTCATTTTCTTGTGTATGTTCCCTTTCTTTGATGTTTTTTAGCTGGTTAAAATCTTTTTCAATTTTATTGTTTGCTTTTCACTTTTCCCTAGTGATTACTTTTAAATAATTGTCCTCTGAAAAAGCTTCAGACTATCAGTCATTTTCTTGATGCATATGCAATCTCATTTGTCTTATTTTTTAAATAATGACTATAATTTTTTGATTGAATTATTTTCTGCAGTCTTATTGTGATTATTATACACATTTCTCCTTTTGTTTGCTGACTCTTATTTTTGTCGCACACATATAATGTTTCCTGAATACTGTCACCTCCACCATCTCTCATCTCCCCACTGCTGTTAGTTGTTTTTGCTCTTTTAGGGGGCCCACCACCAGCTCTCAAATTATCACATACACAGACTTATTATCACTTATAAATGCCTGGACGTAGCTTGGCTCATTTCTTGCCAGCTTTTCTTAACTTTAAATTATCTCACCTACCTTTTGCCTCTGGGCTTTTACCTTTCTCTTACTTCTGTAATTCTTCCTTTCACTTTTACTCCATGGCTGGCTGTGTGGCTGGGTGGCTGGGCCTCTTGTGCCATCCTCCTTCTTTCACTCCTCCTTTCTTCTTCTCCTCCCAGATTTCTCCTTCTATTTATTCTCCCTGCCTGCCTGCCTCTCCTATTCTTTCTCCTGCCTCACTATTGGCCATTCAGCTCTTTATTAGGCCATTGGGTGTTTTAGACAGGAAAAGTAACACAACTTCACAGAGTTAAACAAATGCAAAATGAAAGAATGAAACACATCTTTGCATCATTAAAACAAATGTTCTACTGCATAAGCAAATGCAACACATGTTCCAGGAGGGAAGCACTCTTTTCTCTAGATGAGAGTATTCATAGATCATAACTACCCTCTCTGGCTTGCTTTTGTTTTAAGAGGCCAACATCCCAAAGGTCAGTTTCTATTCAGTGAACATTAGCATCTCTGCTTCTGTGCCTGTGAGTCTGGATATTTCTCAAAGACCATCTTAGTGTTATGTTTCCTGTAGAGCTAACAGAAGCCATTCTTGTGACTGCCAAAGTTCAGTGGCTCTGAAAATCCTGCTTCCCTCAGTTCTGTGCAGATTGGATTTCATGGACCCCCTTCTCCCCACATGTAGATCTGTGTCAGAGATTTCCTGGGAGAGCTTGACCTAAATCATTCTTATTAAACAAACAAGCAAACAAGCAAACAAACCAAACAAATACCACAAACACCCAGAATCAACCTGGCTCTTTTCTGCTTACAGAATTACACTTCAGACATTTATGCTGTATCACAAGTTTTAGTCATTTAGAAATAGTCTAGTATAATTTCATTCTAAAAAAAAAGCTGCAGTAATACAGAAAAAGTTACCCACTTGCCCTCTGGTCTCATCATTTCTTCAAAGGGGCAGGAACTGAACTCTGATCTTTCAGGCCATATACATTTTCATGTAAGTTTTCTGTGGACCTGTGTCTCACAGCACTTTCCAGGTGGGGAGCTGGATTCTCTCCCCAACTCTTTGCTATGTTTTTTTGTTCTTGCCAGATATTTTTGAAGTGGGGTCATAAAAATGGCCATGGAAAGGAACACCAAAGATGCTGAAACAGAGAAGTTTAATGTGTCTTGCCTCTTCTCCCCAAAGCTCTTTAAACCACTGGACATAAGGTAGGTCTAGGAATGTTGCCAGGCAGGACCAAGGCATTCAGGAGGTTCCAGATTTACACTGAATGCTTTGTTGCACTTTAAAATTCAGTCTTTTTAAACAAGAGGGCCCACGTTTGTTGTTTAACATTAACTTCATCAGAGGCACAGCTGGTTTGGGGATGTAGATTCATGTGGAGTTATGTAGCCTAAATTCAGTAGTTTCAAAAGTGTGGCACCAAATCCTGCCTATGCCCTTATTATATATGAACTTCTCTTCTTACTGAAAAATACTGATGTAGGACCTATAAGTATTTGGAAACTTTGGTCAAAAACTAAATAACAAATCTAAGTACAATTACCACCTTATGAACCAACAAGAAGAAGGAAAATTGAGACAATGAGTTCTGGAATCAAATGCCTACGTTGAGACCCTGACCTCTGTCATTAACCAACAGTGACACATTGACCATGTTTCTTGTGCATTCCTTGTGCCCCCCCCAAAAAAAAGAAAAGGAAAGAAAAAGAAAAAAGAAAGAAAGAAAAGAAAAGAAAAACTATGTGAACACATGGTCAGGCAGGTGCCATCTTGGCTAAGGTCAAAGAGGGACAGGTCACATGATCTCACCACCATCTTTACTAAGGGCAGCAAAAACGTCACTTTCTGTCAGTGGCTCAAGCATGGGCAGGGTGCCTGGTGCTCGGGCCTTCTGTAGGAGGGGGTGGGTGGGGAGGGTAGGGAGGACTGGAGTCTCTGGTCATAGCCTGGCATTCCTCCACTGCTGTTAGAGCACTCGTGTGGGTGGGGCCCGGAGACCTGTCCTTTCCCCTTCCAGGCTCTAGGGCACCAGGGGTGCCACATGCTGGCAATATGGCCAACTTACCAGCTCATTTTATAGATTTAAAAAATCAAGCCTTACTTTTCCTAAAGCTGCTAGGTCTCTTAACATAAATAAATGACTTAAATGCTTCATATTACTTCCCCCTTCTATGATATTGTTATATTAAGATTTTAAAATTTCAGATTTTAACATTAATACAATTCTGATACTTTTTGGGTCACAAGCTCAGGATTTTACATTTTCCTTGGTTGTCTTATAAATATAAACTTAAACTTCTCATCAGGGCAAAGACATTTCTGTCCAATCCGTACCTGGCTCTCTCTAAATAAAAAATGTACATATCCTTTAACCCAAATCTGTAATCTTGCTAGGACTCAAAAGTATGAGCCTAGATACCTATTGTCTGCTTTTCTATAAAATGGATTGCAATACTGATTGGTAATACTAATATATCTTAAACTTTTATGTCCTTTTATAAAATAAAAATTCATATAAGCTTCAAAGAATCAAAAGAAATAATAAAACTTAGATCCACTTTACAGAGGTCAAAAGAACTCCAGATAAATGAGTTTTCCTTACCTATCTATTCCTGAGGATGGTACTTTTCTCTCTCCTGGTCTCTCTTTCCCAATTACTAAGACTGTGGGCCTAAAAGTTCCAAATAAATTCATAAATTTTAACTCTTGTATCTAGTCTGTATCTGTTTCAGTGGGCTTCCAGTTGGTTGACTGACGCATCCACGCATTGACTACTTACTGACTTCAACTTGTGAGACATGGACTTGGTGAAAGCTGATATGGACCAAGCCAGCCGATATGAATGCTCTTTGTTTCCAGCTGGATCAAATCAGATGCTTATGGTTAATGCTCCATTGCCTAAATTCCCTCCTTACCTTTGACTAGCCCTTCAGCCTTCTTGGGCTCTGACTATCTGCACCCTGTTTCAGCTTGAAGCAGTCATGGAAGAAAATATGTCATCCTGTGCTCCTTGTTCCCAAAACAGGCTAGAAGGCTAAGTTAAAGGTAAAACTCCTGGCATAGGGGACAAATTGACTACCTAATGCCCACTGATATACCAGGAAACTGGACCCAATATTGGCAATTAATAGATTTGTTAACTAAGATGGTTCTGCAATAGGATAAGACACTTGACTTTCTTTATGCAAAACCAAAGAGGTATTATATGACCTTAAGAAATTATCACTTCTATATAAATCATTAAGGATTATAATCTGGCTGTCCTCAAAGATCAGAACTACAGGGCCTCAAAAATGGTAATAGATAAAGACATTGCTGCCAATGGCTTAAAAATGTCTCTCCTTACTCAAGATCTATTCCGGCTTAAGAAT
>CABHPR010144026.1:6639-33232 GCA_902168415.1 Peromyscus melanophrys | reverse complement strand
CAAGCCTTAAATCTTGTGGACACACTATAAATGCAATTGTTACACCACATTGTTCAATACAGGTAAAACTTTCTAGCAATAGTCATTTGAAGCTCCAGGTGCAGATGTCGGGGTTGACTGTATAGGCATCTTCTACAGGTAGACGTGGCTCTGCTCACTGAAATAATTTATAGGTGTCCACAAGATTTAAGGCTTGTATTCAATGAAAAGTTTGTCAAGGGCATAGAGAGATGGCTCAGCAGTTAGGAGTATTTGTTCTTTCAGAAAATCCTAGGTCGATTCCCAGCACCCACACAGCAGCTCACAAACTGATATAACTCCAGTTCCAATGGAATTAATGGCCTCTGCTTGTCTCTGTGGGCAGCAGGGACACATGTGATGTACAGACACACAACTGAGTAATACACTCATATACTTAAAGCAAATACATCTAAATTTTTTTTAAAAAGTTGTCAAACTCCTGTTGTTTTATTATGTTATGATGTAACTTACAGGTGCAAAAGAAGTACACTCTAATAACACAAATAAATCACACTGTAGATTATAGCTACATTTTCTGATATGCTTTTATTTCATCTACACATTTTCATTTTTGTTCATTTTTACATGTATTTATTTTTTATTTTGTGTGTATATATGTATGTGTGTGCACGTGCATATGTATGTGTATGTATGCAGGTGTAATGTATGTATACATGTATGTGTGTGTCTGTATGCGTGTGCTTGGCGAGCATGCACATATGTGTGTGTGTGGAGGTCAGAAGACAACCAGCACAGGCCAGTTCTCACCTTTCATCATGTGTGCTGTGGGATAATTCTTCTGTACACTGTGAATGTGTGTTGCTCTCATTGGTTGATAATAAAGCAATTTTGGCCTATGGCAAGACAAGAAAAGGTTAGGCAGTACAATTAAACTGAGGACTGGGATGAAGAAAGGCAGTGTGGAGAAAGATGCCAGAGGACTGGTAAGCCATGGGCTGTGTGGCAATACACAGATTAATAGTATTGGGTTAATTTAAATACAAAGGCTAGCTAGTAATAAGCCTGAGCCATCCGTCAAACATTTATAATTAATATAAGTCTCTGTGTGGTAATTTGGGAAGTGGATGCCGGTTATTTGGGACCTGGCGATCCAGACAGAAGCTCCACCTCCACTTACAATGTGGGATCCAGGAATCAAACTTAGGTTTTCAGGTTTACATCACTAGGGTGACAAGCCGTTTTGCCCACTGAGCCATTTCATCAGACCTAAAACAAATTTTTTTTAAAATGAAAGATTCATAAAGAATATAAGGTATGTGGTCTAGAGAACTGAGTAGGGAAGGTAGAGCCCAGTCAGTTTGGTAAGCAAAACGGGACACACTATAGACTTGGACACATTATAGACTTTGTGTGGCCTGGGACAGCAGAGGATGTGGCTGACACATCTTGAAAGTGACTGCTGAATTTGCTAAGGAACTGGACATGATAAGGAGTGAGATTGAAGGGTTCAGCGTCCTTCAATGCAACAAAGAATCTTTGATTCAAACAGGAATATTGTCACAGAAGGAAGCAAGGGGAGTGAGGGTGATGGTTTTGGTTTTGAACATGTAGCACTGAAGATGGTAGCGGTGCAAAGGAACACTGAGTTTTCTCCAGTGGAGTCTCCCCGGGTGTATTAACCACACTTCAGCGTAGACCCTGTGCCTACCGGTAGATAGTGAAAACAAAACAAACTCAATGAGATTTGTGTAGACTTTTTGTCTCATGTTGTTTTGTTCGGGCATTTTTGTGGTTGTTTTATTGGTCTTTGGCTTGTATATTATGGTTTCTCACTTCATGTTTTTATGGGTTTTGTTTGTGTGTGTGTTTCTGGTGTTTTTTCTTAGCTTTGTTTGTTTGTTTGGGGGGTCCATTTTGTTTTATTTAATTTTGGTTTGTTTGGTTTCTTTTTTGTTTCCCTGTTTGTTTTCTAAAGAGAGAAAAAGAGAGGGAGGGAGAAGGAAGGAAGAAAGGAAGGAAGGAAGGAAGGGAGGGAGGGAGGGAGGAAAGAAGAAACAAAAGCATGGAATTGGGTGGGTGGAGAGGATCTGGGAGGAGTTGAGGGAGGGGAAACTGTGATCAGAATACATTGTATGGGAAAAAAGATGGCAGCAGGGCAGTTAAAGAACATGCCATAACATAAACATAAAGAACATAAAAACATAACGTAAGAACCTGCAGTGGTAGTGCACGCCTTTAATCTCAGCACTCAGAAGACAGACACAGGCAGATCTCTGTGAGTCCAAGGCCAGCCTGTTCTACAGAGTGAGTTCTAGGACAGCCAGGACTACACAAAGAAACCCTGTCTTGAAAAAACAAACAAACAAACAAACAATTAATAGTAATAAAATAAAGAACCTGTCATAAACATGGAAGTCTCCAGTTAAGAATCATGAAAAGTCTGAGGTTTTACTCCAATTATGAGCTAGCATGGAACCAACCATAGCGTTAGCTATATGGATGTTGGCAGCATTCATGACTTCAGGGTCAGAATCAAGAGCAGTGACCAAAAGTCAACATTTCCTAAACCCCAGTCCCTATAAGACAGTGGGAAAGGCCGGGCTGCACTGGCTGGGAAGCACAGGAAACTCAGATCCTTTATAATGAATGGGTGTCCATTTACCTGACATTGGTCTGGGGAAGACATTGTCATTATTATATTGGACTACAACAAATTTGTCCTTTCCTCTGGAGGGAGACCTTATCCAAATATCCTAGATAAGACTATGGGGAGTGGGAGCTTATGTCTCTGCTCAAAGACCCCCAGAGGACAAACTCACAACACTAATCTGGCTCTTTGAAAAGAGAAAAGAAGTATCAAGAAGACATCTCACCAGAAAAGATGATTGCTGCACAAGTCGGAAGACCTCAGCTCTATCCCCAAAACCATGGTGGAAGAAGACAACCAACTTCCAAAAGTTGTACTCTGACCTCCATATGTGATGCCTTGCTAGACGCATGGCCCACAGTCACACACATGCAAATAGTAATAAATAAAATAAAAGTTTGAAGGAGAAAAGTAGTGCTGAGACCACAGCTCAATGGTAGGGTGCTTATGTAACGTGTACATGGCCCTGGGTTTAATCTCCACACTAAAGGCAGCAGAGGAAGAGGAGGTAGAGGAAGAGATGAGGAGGAAGGAAGGAGAAAAGGAACAGTGATTCAGCCTGGGCATCCTCAGCATGATACCCAGCTACAGAATCAGTTTGTATTCCTTAGTAGTCTCTATTGGTCAGGATCTTGGCAGAAAACAAGAAACCATCCTGCCTTTTGAAATGATCGGGTTTTGTTGTTGTTGTTGTTGTTGTTGTTGTTTATTTTGTTTGAGACAGGGTCTCATGTAGCCCAGGCTGGCCTTGGATGTGATATATAGCTAAAGATGACCTTGAACTTTTGACCTCCTATCTTCCAGCCCTAGAGAACTGGTATTACAGGCATGTGCCACCACACCCAATTTTGTGAGAGATGGAGCATCTACCAACTGAGCTAGATCCCATCCCTGAAATAAGAGTGTGATAAAAGGTGACCACAGAGTGGGCAGAGGAGCGACATGCAGGCTGCGGCAAGCACTACCTTCTGGTTGGATATTAAAGGTTTCAGGTCTAGCACAGATGTGGCTCCTGGGGACATAGTGACTTACCTTGCAAATCCCTCTAAAACCATTCATAAGCACCGTCTCCTGACAGCACTTACTGCTAGCCAGCCCACCATTACTCTAACAAACACCAGAGATCAACTTAGACCGAGAAACGGTTTGGCTTTCAGCCTGTGGTTAGCTGGGGCCTCTGGTGAGACAACACGTCATGCAAGGGAAGTATAGCCAAGCAGTCACTCACCTCCTAGCCAGAATGCAAAAAAGGAAGCGAGAGTCACAATAACCCATTTGAAGGCTCCCCACAGTGACATGAAAGTTCTCACTAGGTCCCATCTCCTAAAGGCTTCATACCTTCTAGCAATGCTGTGGGCTAAGACAAGGCCATTTACACATGGGCCTTTGCAAGACACTGATGCAAACTGTTGTGCTTACTGTGAAATAATGGCCTCTGGAAGGAAGAAATAGAAAATGTTACAGATCCAATGAGTGCTTGAAATACATACCAGCCAAAACCAGCTTAGGCTTTATAATCCTCCAAGACTGGCCACCAGCCTCTGTCTACAGGGGAAAAACTTTGTTAGTTCCTGAGGTTCCCTGGGGTCTGGTGACTTCCTCATCTGCCTCCCTTGGTAATTCTAAAGGAACCCAGCCTCCCTTCAACAAGCAGAGCTTTGATTTCATCCAAGGGCTATGATCCTGTTTATTCCCTTTGCAGTCGTCTTCCGGTCAGCCCCACCTGGCTTGCTCACTCATTTCATTCTAGTCTCTACTACAATACATTAAAATAATACACTTCTTCCAGGAAGCCCTTAAGGGAAGCCACCTTAAATGCAAGTGCACACACACACACACACACACACACACACACACACACACACACACTCATCCCACCCATATCCTTCACCTCCACTTAACAGTTCAGGTATCTATTTACCATCCATCTTTCCCACCAGGAATGAAACTCCATGAGGGTAGGGACCTTCTTTCCCACTGTCCCTCGCTCGCACATTAAGTCGCTAAATGAACAAATGAGGGTGTATGACGGGAGGAAGGGGTCAGAGGGTGCAAAGGAGTCAAGGGGGGCTCTTCTAACCCATCTTGTTCCTCCCCTCCTTCCTCATCCCTGCTTCAGGCTACAGCTCTCATCTTCCATATGTTGACTCAGCGCTGCTTTGCAGGGCCTGGATCTGCTAAATATTGCAGAGCTCTTCTGGGTAGAGCAGAAGAGGATGTCAGGTGGAGGTTTGTCTTAGGGAACAAAGGTGGGAAATACTCTCCGCACTCCTAGCTCCAGATGCCAGCACCCCTCACATGGGGAACTGTAGCAGAGAATGCTGCTTCATCCTGTTTCCTGGTTCCTTCTGGGCCTTTCCGCATAACTGTTCCTCTGCCTCACAACACCTTCTCCCTGTTGGCCCTGTTATGGGCCACAAGGAAAGACAAGGCTGGTAGTTGGCATAAAAGCAGAGAGTTCACTGGGCGGTGGTGGCGCACACCTTTAATCCCAGCACTCAGGAAGCAGAGGCAGGTGGATCTCTGTGAGTTCGAGGCCAGCCTAGTCTACAGAGCAAGTTCCAGGACAGCAAAGGCTACACAGGGAAAGCCTGTCTTAAAAAAATCATAGATAGATAGATAGATAGATAGATAGATAGATAGATAGATAGATATGCTATAGATGATTGATTGATAAATAAAATGCTGATTGGCCAGTAGCCAGGTAGGAAGTATAGGCAGGACAAAGAGGGAGGAGAATTTGAGGAAGTGGAAGGCTGAGACAGGGAGACACTGCCAGCCACTGTGAGAAGAAGCAACATGTTAAGATACCAGTAAGCCTCGAGCCACGTGGCAACTTATAGATTAATAGAAATGGGTTAATTTAAGATATAAGAACAGCTAGCAAGAAGCCTGAGCCATTAGGCCATATGGTTTATAAATAATATAAGTCTCTGTGTGTTTGATTGGGTCCGAGAGGCTGCAGGACTGGTGGGTGAGAGAGATTTGTCCTGACTGTGGGCCAGGCAGGACCAGGAAAACATCTATACATAGATACATAGATATAAACAAAAACAAAATAAAATTTTTGAAGAGTGGCCTCAGATAGAAAAGCTGCCTGTATGTAGACGCTTACATATATTGTGAATGAATGGGTAATAAATGATGGCCAGTCTTGTGTCAAAGCTCAAGTTTCTACTCTGGAACTCCAAGAGAAGTATGGTGACCCTCTGAGGCAGCCCCAAGTCATCTGCCAGCAGCCTTCTTGTGACCTGTCTCCGGGTGATGTAAGTCCTGCAAGAAGACCTTAAACAATGGATCAGACAAAGCTGCCTTTGGAGCTCTGAAAAGTATATGATTAGAGTCTTTTTAAGACCATTTGCTGCTGACTGGGATCTCTAAATGCCAGATTGAAACCTCTTTTCAAAAGTGGAGGACTGCTATTATGTTGCCAGCCCCCGAGGAAGGGACTGTGAAAGGTGACAGCGGCAACAGATGGGACACCTGATGAGCAGATGGAGAAGCCCCACTCCCCGGTGCACAACACCGATGGAGAAGCGCGAGCCCCCGCAGGCTCATGATCAAACCAGTAAGAGCAGAGGTGTGGACACCAGCCTTGGGGATGGGAGGCCAAGAGAGCCACTTAGTCTCTCCCTAGAGATCACCAAGGTGCAGATGTTGCCAAAGCGTCAAAGGGCTCCGTGGTCTTTGGGAAAAAGAACAGAAGACCCATTCCACTGTCTGCTCTGCCACCAACCCACTGAGTGCCTTCACCAACCACATCACCTTGAAGGTCACTGAGGAGGAACCTGGGAAACAGCCCTTGCTGCTGCATGGGAGGTGAAGGTTTCCTTCTTCCCACAGAGGGAAAAAAAGGTGCTAGCAAGTCTCCCCGGGAGGCAGCCAGGGAAAAGAGCAGATAGATATATGATATTTTGTTTGTATTCTGACAAATAAAGCTTGCCTGGAGGGTTCGGAGCTAGCCACTAGTTAACCATAGAGGTCAGGCAATGGTGTAATCCCAGCACTTGGGAAGAGGAAGCAGGAAGATCAGGAGTTCAAGGTCATCCTTGTCTACACTGTGAGTTTGAGGCCAGCCTGGTCTACTGAGCAAGTACCAGGACAGCCAGGACTGTTACACAGAGAAACCCTGTCTCAAAAAACCATAAGAAAAAGAAAGAAAGAGAGGATGTCATGTATCCATGCTGGCCTCAAACCCACCGTGTAGGCAAGAATGACCTTGAACTTCTGGTCTTCCTGCTTCCTCCTCCCAAATGCTGGGATGAAAGGTGTGCGCCACCACTGCCTGGCCTCTATGGTTAACTAGTGGCTAGCTCCACCCTCTGATCTCTGGGCAAGCTTTATTTGTCAGAACACAAACAAAATATCATACAACAGGCAGACATTGGCCACTTACCCAAACACAAGAGCTGGCTGTGGCTACCTGTGCCCTGGACCTTCTTCTCTCTGTATCTCTGCTTGGATTTCCCACCTGCCTCTCAGCTGCCTTGCCATAGGCCTAAGCAGCTTTATTTATTATCCAATGGGAGCCACACATATTCACAGCATACAGAAAGACATCCCACAGCAGCTTCATGATCAAGTGATCTGCTGGAGGGGACCCACCTATTGTACCACCACTAAGGTTCTTCTTTATCACTAAGACTCCTCCTCCCCCTCCCCCTCCTTTTTTGAAACAGGGTCTTATATGTCCTAGGTTGATCTCAAATACAATATGTATCCAAGATGATCTTGAACTTCTGATTCTCCTACCCACAGCTCCTAGGTGCTAGAATACAGACATGCACCACCACAGGTGGTTGGTTTAGTAATGAGGATTAATAAACTCAGGGCTTTAGGCATGCTAGGAAAGCATTCTATCAACTGAGACACATCTCCAGCTCCTTGCAAGGGTTTCTCTAAGGTGATAAACCAGCTTGGTTTCCAAGGAGCAAGGGTTCTGTAGACCCAGGACTAGTAGTGCTAAACCCAGGACTGAGCACACTGGGATGATTTCTGAATCTCTCCCAGCATGGGTGCACTCAGCAAGAAGGCAGGCAATCTTGTTCAAAACCAGCTTCTGGTCTCAAATCCTTCCCCCTGCCAAGAAAACCTCCAGCTCCTCCACCTCTCTCTGTCCTCCCATTGGGAAGCCCATACTGCCCTGACATAGAAAGAAGTGGGACCTAGAAAGGTATGCTGTGACAGGGCTAGCATTTCCAGACGCTAAGCTGGGATAAGGAATGAAGGCAGAATCCAGATGTAGAGGAAAACCAGACAAAGCCCTTGGGCCATTTCATTAATGAAATACCACCCACTTTTTGACAAAGCTGGGCCCTACCTCCCAAACTCCACCATACCCTTGGGGCTCTGCATATTTCTCTCTCCCTCACTGTACTTGTGAAGGAAATGACATCCTGATGACAGCTTTGACAGAAACACATTTAATTTAGACACAAAAGCAAGGCAGACACCCCTTCCTAGGTCTGCCATCCCTTGTGCCTCTGGGTCAACATTAACCCTGTGGAGGACTCCTTCCCTTCTCCCTCTGGGGACTCTGAGCCAGGGGCAGAGGCAGCTGCTAGGTCAGAAATGATACCTCAGAAATCACACTGTTTCCTACTTTGAGTGCCTCCTAAGCTTTGCTAAGTGCTCATCTTTGAATCTTCTCTTTTGATCCTCCCATCAATCTGGTGAGTTCCTAGGAGCCTGATTCGTTCAAGGTCACAGCAGAACCACACTTAGACCCAAGCTCTCCGCTCTCTCTTCCCTCTGGCCTATTCCATTTCACTCATGAAAATAGCGTCATCAAACAGGGGCTGGCAGGCTTTGGATCATCTGGACAGATAAGGAAAGTGTCACATGTGTTCAAATAAACACCAAGCTGCAAGATAAGGACCTGGGATGTAGCCCAGATGTCACCACCTCGCGGGCCCTCACTTTTGACTTCTAAACCGAGCCTGAAGCTGGAAGAAATGCCTTTCAAGACAGACTTTACCTGCAGAGATGTCGGCATGAGCTCAGCGGGTCTCTAAATACTGGCGCTCCTTCCGACAGATACCAAAATATAATGGAGGTGTCAGCTCTTTTAAAGCTGCATTTTCTATACTATTTCCGAGTCAAGGAAGCTTTCAGGAGCATATGAGAAGGGTAGGTAACCCCAGTGTTAGGAATGGAAACGACACCCTGTCTCCAAGATGCTACCGCTCAAGGGTGGGGGGGTGAGGTGGAGGCAAGCTGTAGGAGTGTGAACTCCCCTCAAAATCCTGCAACCATGAAGCATGTGGGACAGTTCTAGTTTGGAACATAAAGTTCAGCCCCTGATGGAGAGTGTTGGTAACTGTCCACACAGGCTGAGACCTGTGGTTTTTCTTCCTCCCTCCTTTCACTAGCTAGGGGACTGCGACACTCAACTTCATACCTCAGCCATGGCATCACAGAAACAAGAGTCAGTGAGAGAGTGTACACAGAATCTCACACAGATTAGATGTGTAGAAACAAGACAGCCTCTTACAAAGTCGGGCTCTTGGAAATGCCCTATAAATCTTGGCTAATATTACTTCTGTGTTCAGAGAGCGTGGAGGAAGAATTCTCAGATGGACTTTTAGCTGTGACACCCTGCCTGATTGTTAAATGAAAGAAATGTCTAAAGCCTTGAGAGAGATGCTATTGATCCCTGTTTATGGATGAGATGCTGGGGTGACCAGGGTTGGATCCAGGTACAGCCAGAGAGGCAAAGATGAGGATATTAAGAGCCCAAGTGGTCACTTGGAAGCCACTGACCGTGATGAAGCCTCTGATGGCTTTTCCCTGCACTGAAATGGAAACCCCAATGCCTGGGTGACTGCAAGGCCCTGATCCAAGTATCATCTGCTTTGCCTGGCCCTTTTAGGACCTTTTTCATGTTATAGCTCTTTCTTTGTCCATGACTTCACAGGTCATGCTATTCTTCCCCAGAGCTCCTCATCCTGCTGTTCACTCTGGTACCTTGATGGAGGCCTATGCAAATTAGGAAAATTCACTTTGATGGAGCCAGCACTCAGCCTGGACAACCAGAACAGATATTGCATTAATTTTTCTTGCAAAGACGTGAATAAACACCCATTTACTCCAGATAGGGTGCCAATGATAGACCAAAGGAGTGACTTACCAGGCCACTGAGGTGGCTCCAAGCGGGAAACGCACTTAGAGCCAAACTTTATGACCTGAGTTTCATCTTCAGGATCCACATGGTAGAAGATAAGAATCAACACCCACAAGCTGTCCTCTGATCTCCACATGCTCCAACCACCATACACAAAACAAATAAAATATTTTTAAAAATTGTAATGAACCCCCATGTCTATCTTGGTGAGCTAGTGTGTTTAATTAGAATAGCTTACGGAAGTATGTATGATACTTACAGACATATGGATAATTTATAGTCAGCTACACCAGCAGAAGTCCATAGCACAGTAGCACACCATGTTGGGAGTACATGTGCTCTTGCTGTGATCATCAGCCACATGGACAATTTCACAGAGAGTATGAGCCTCACACACAGCCTTGTGAGCTGCTCCTGAGCTGTCTCTGGGCCCGTTATGTACTCCCTTGTGTACCTCATGAGTCTTCTATCTTCCTCAAGAAAGGATGTTGGTGAGCCCAATCTCACAAGGATCTCATGTGGAAATTACAGCTGTCCTGATTTCAAGACCATAATGAGCACGTGGTACCCAGGAGACAGACGCCATTCCAGAGCCTCAGACTGAACTTTAGAGAGCCATGTGTCTTTTACCAGTCATTCACCCAGGCATGGTGTCTCATCTTTCCAATACTGTAACAAATATAAGCAATAAATCAACTTCAAAAGATGAAAGGTTTACTTGGCTCACAGCTTTGGAGATTTCAGTCCATGTCCAGTTGGCCATGGTACATCATGTTGGGAGCACATGATAGGGGAAGACTATTAGCCCCATACCTGAATATTAGAGAGGAAGAAATAGGTTTACCCAAACCCTGTGAGACTATGTTGCCAACCTGCCCAAGTCCTCCCACTAAGTTCAACCTCTTTGAGTCTTTACTGTGATTGTCCCAAAGCATCAAGCACATGTACATTTAGAGGACGACTAAGATCCAGACTACAGCACACAGGCACACAGTGATAACCTACCAGGAGCCAAGCCTCTTGTATACTGTCCCTCCCTTTGCCCTCATTCTGTCCTGCTGGCATTCTTAATAATCATGATTGTATTTGTCAATATCTGCCACTCCATTTGGACCCAATGAGAATAGGAATTGCACCTGACTTATGGAGCTCATTGGCACATACTAGATACAAAATAAATACAAATTCTGTGACCAGCTGGATGAATGAATGGAGAATGAATGAATGAATGAATGAATGAATGAATGGATAGATGGATGGATGGATGGAAAGCAGTATAGCTAAATTAACTAGGTTCCCTGTTTGGAATCTGAGAAAACTATTGATCAAGGGCAAAAAATATCTCTGGAGATACCTATGAAAGAGTTGTAGATACCAAAAGACTTGTATCTGCTTAGTATCACATGGTAAACTTCAAAAATAATTGTCACCACCTCAGTGTAAAGAATAAAGATGTGCTATCTGTAATCATGAGATCCTTAGCAATTGCCCTGACCCACATCAGCACAGGATAAATTTTGTAAAATTAATTAAATGTTTCCAGTTGATACTGTCTCAAAGCAGTCACACTGCTGTGTTTAAGCTACAATCCCATCTCTTTTTATCAAATATTAGTTGGTAAAATATTATCTGGAAATTACCAGGAAGCTCCTTAGAAAATGTGATATGTACATAGACCAGAGCCTGAGCATTCAAACATCAAAATACTAGGTATCTTAGCTTCTTTTCCTGTTGGTGTGGTAAAAACGCCATGGGAAAAGCAATTTCAGGAAGAAAGGGTTTGTTCTGGCTGACAGTTGAAGGGTACAGTCCATCAGGGCAAGGATGGTTGCATCACATATACAGTCAGGAAGCAGAGAGAGTTGAATGCACGCTACTACTCAGCTCTCCATCTTTACTTACATAGTCCAGGATCCCAGTCAAGGGAATAGTGTCACCCACGGTGGATGAGTCCTTCCACTCCTGTTAACCAAGACAATCTTGCATCGATATGCCTGGAGGACTGTCTTCTGGGTGATTCTGGATTTTGTCACATTGACAATACTAACCGTAACACTGAGTTAGCAGAGCTTGCTGTCACCATCTCTCTATAAATAGTAGCAACATGATGCATACCGTAGGTACCAAAAGTCACCACTTCGACCCAGTGTCCTCCCTTTATAGCAACTTGCTTTAGAAAAGTGTCAGGTTATTCCTCTGTAAATAGAGATCACTGAAACACCCACCTCTGAAGGGAACTGTGAGGATGTAGCTAATGTCACCTGGCATACAACAAACATCTGTTATTATAGTCACTTAACCAGAAGGTATCGTTTCAGAAGGAAGCTGTTTAAAACTCTGAGAGCATTTTCTAGGGGGATGTTCCTGACATCATTCTATATACAGAAAAGTCAAGGAGTGTTTGGAACTATGATGTCTTAATAAGAGTATTTTCCACCAAGCTCCAGTTCTACCATAATCAACTCTCCAGTGTGAGGTAGATTCTGATTGAAATTAGAAAAAAAAAATTGGCAACAAGAATGTATATTGCAAAACAAAATGTGTTGCTTTTCAAGTGATTTTGGAGCCTCAGTAATTAGTCTAGCAAGTTCCAAAGATACATTCTGTAGTCATCACTCAGTATTTGTTTCCTTTGCTAATCTGCCTTTAAAAAAAAAAAATAAAAAGTCAACTGGTGGAAAACATGTCCTGAAGCTGCCATGAACTAAAAGGGCCCCCCAAGGCCTCTGCTGGCTCCGTGTTATAAGGAACTTCCCATGGATCCCACGTTCTTTCTTCCTGCCAGGCTGCTCCTGGGTCACTTCACAGCTCTGATGGCTGCTGAAATGAGACAGATGCTGCTATACAAAATAACTCAAGAACATACCAGAGCCTGTTGCTTCCAGCACTTGGAAAATCTGACATTCAAATATGCAAATATTTTATGGCATGCAGAGAGAAAAAAAGAGAGAAAGAGCTGGAAAGTCACATTTGAAAAGAAACATACCAGAGATGTAAGCAAACTCGAATTTACACTTCTGGATTATAATTACACTAGTGCTATTATTGAAGGAGAGTATGGCATGGGCCCTGATTTACCACAAAGATCTCCTCAAGAATCATCACCAAGTCACCAGCACCTACCTGCAGGAGGACAGAGCTGTGTTAGCAGGGATGAAACTAGCAATCAGCCTGATCAAAGCACCTGCTAGCACAAAGGGCCATGAAAGGATGCAGCAGAGAGTCGGTGAACTCTTCTCATCCTATTTCCCACTGCACAGGGTGTGTGTGTGCGTGTGTGCATGTGGTTCGTGTGTGTGTGTGTGTGTGTGTGTGTGTGTGTGTGTGTGTGTGTGTGTGTGTTTTCCAACTACCTGGGTTAAAATCCTCCCAAGCAATCATCGGCATTCACACAAACTTTGAGCTTGTCTGAAGCTGTGAAGGAATAAACAAAACCCTCTTCTTTCAGGTGGGGATATAACAAGAAACATATACCACAAGTCCAAAGTCAGTCTGGGTTGGACCGTTAACAGCTGAGTTTTATTACAGCTTCATTTTTTATTAGTTTTATAAACTTGGGCAATTGCTTAAGGTCTTGGAGCCCTGGCCTCTCATCTAGGGGATAAGAGGAAATCATGAGCCCTGTCATAAAGACTTGCTATTAAATAAATAAATAAGTAAAATGCAAAGATACTGGTTTGACATAAGGGAAACCCTGGTTTTATTCTTTCTTTTCATAATTTACTTTCCTTTATGACAAAAGCTACAAAATACAACTAGATAAACCACAATGAGAACGGCAGAGAGGAGCTGAGATAGTAGCCACGTTGATTTCATCGATGCTGTATTTCTAGTACTCAGATGGCAATCCGAACATCTAGATTCGGATCCATTAGTCCATGGAGCTGTTCGCTAAATTGAAAGACCATTCAGGGCACTTTCTGACTTGTACTCAGTCATTGCCTGCTACACTTCAGAACACGCCCAGACATCATGCAGTGGCACGCATTTAGTGAATGAGGATTTACGAAAGATGTGGATGTGAGGAGGCAAGAAGGATTTGGGGCGGTGGAGACTATGGATTGCATGTACGACTGGACGCAAAGAAAATTCTGATGTTAGAGGATGCACTGAAGTGTGAACTCCAACCAAAGACAAAGAGAGAGAGAAGCTGTAGTAGGACAGGCCCATAGGGTCAAGGAAATTGGCTCAGACCAGTTGCCAAGGCACCCACATAACACATTCCTTATGAGCCAACCTGGAGTCGGCTGCCTGAGGGCCTAGCAACAGTTGCTGTCAGAGTTCCTGATCGTGCCCAGCCAATGAGGGACGACCACACAGACTGGGTGCTGGGAGGAGCATGTATCAGGCCTTCCCTGTTATTGAATAAATGAGTTCATTATTTGCCTTCAATGGACTCCCAGTGTCTGTGCCGTTGACGCCACGCCTTCTCACCCCCTCCCCGAGGGAGCCGTTAGAATCCAAGCAACATCAAGCCACTAGGTTAAATTGCAGAGAAGCAGAAACTATCCACTATGTTTCACCTCTGTTAGAAAGGTCAGCAGATTAGCCTCTTGGAGTAAAAGAGGAAAGAAACTGCCGGGCAGTGGTGCTGCATGCCTTTAATCCCAGCACTCAAGAGGCAGAGGCAGGCGGATCTCTGTGAGTTCAAGGCCAGCCTGGGCTACAGAGTGACTTCCAGGACAGGCTCCAAAGCTACACAGAGAAACCCTGTCTCAAAAAACAAAACAAACAAACAAACAAAAAAACAGGAAAGAAACTAAGAGGGGGGCTGCAGCAGCAGGGTGCTGGGAGGGATGATACTGCCTATGTAGCTCCCAGGGTTTCAGGTGATGTAAATTAATATCCAAATTTGTGTTAATGGAGATGGGGTCTTCAGGAAGTGATTAGGATTAGATGAAGTCTTGAAGGCGGAGCCTACATGATGGCGTTAGTGGCTAAGTAAAGGAATAGACACCCAAACTGGCACTATATCTTATCACGTGATATCTCCTGTCAGGCTATAACACAGCAAGAAGGCCCTCACAGGATGTCAAGTAGACACTAGAGACATGCTCTTAGACATCCCAGTCTCCAGGACAGTAAGCTAAATAACCCACCATTCATTATAAATTACTCTGCATCAAGTATTTTGCTATAGCAGTAGAAAACAGACTAAGATACCATATGGGAGATGCTGAGCTGGGACGTGAGCAGCTTAGTCATCTCTAAGACAGCATTCTACTCCAACATTCAAAGATTCAATGGGATCATGGAGACATACAGGTACTGGCTACCCAAGACCCACACACTTTAGTTAAATGTTTTCATCTAGATATCATTTTCTGTGAGGTTGTGATTGGGATCATTTACCTTAAGAAAACTATGCTATTGGTATCATAAATCAAAATTAACAAGAGAATGGACCCAGCCTGTGTTTACAGTGTTGTTTTGAAGTCACCAATTCAAGGCTCCTTGTGTCTCATGCAACAGACAGTGGTGCTTTTCTTAGGTCCTGTGTCCTTGCCTGAGGTATATCCCTGATGGAGTTCCTCTTGCCTTTCTGCAAGCTGTTTGTGGGTGCTGAGTGGCTCACTGTGGCCCCTGCCTCTGGTGCGTCTGACTTCACCCAGCCCCATTAACAGAGGTGCTGATCCCATGGCTGACCCTTCAAGCGGCTGAGTCATAACAAAGGCCATGCAGACTGTTTTCTCTCCTTTCTCCTTCATCCCCTGAAGGTTCCCAAATGGAAGGAAGGGAAGGAAGCCAGACGAAAGACTACATATTGCTGTGTTGCTCTCTCTCAAAGCTGACAGCACAGAGCTGATCCGGTCCCCAAGGATCCGCGGCACCATGCAGAAGCGGATCTGATCTCACAGACTGGCGGTTTGTGCTGATGCTGTTTGCTCTGGTAAATAATACAGTCAGGGCCTTTCTGCTCAAAACCACCTGGCTGCATCCCTCCAGGGAAAATACAGAACAGAGACTCAGTGGCCACGGGATGGAAGAGCAGCCTGGACCTTGACGCCCATGAAAATGGCATCATCTGACAAAAAAGGGGGCTTCAGAGAGCTAGACCTCAGCGCGCCTGTCAGCAAACGTGTTTCGCAGTCTCCGGTACTCGAGGTAGGTGGCAGGTGTGGGCAAGGATGAGGCAAATCCAATAAAGCACATTATGCGAGCGGCAGAGCTCCCCAGGGTGAGCTGAGAGGCAAATGCCAAGGGCAAGAGGACAGCATTCCTTTCCCATGGGCCCTTGATTTACTGAAAGACAGTCTGCCTTCCACAGCAGCCTAGAGCTGCTCCACTTTACCAAGTGAGGAAGCCTGCAGCGAGACTTGTGGGGGTCTTGACCCCTGGGCCCTTCCCCTTCCACAAAAGCTGTGGCAGAAGACAGATACACATTTAGTCAGCTTACTCTCCTGCGGGAGAGAAGACCTGGCCGACTTCCATCCAGCTATTTTGTATACATTCTGTCACATGTGGAGCCCGATCTTAATCTGTTGTAGAGTCTATTTGTCCCCAGTACACATTCTTTCCCTTCTTGTACCACCATGTCACTAAAGAGAGGAATCTGCACATTTTCTCCTTTAATGGGAGAAGCAAGAAATCTGATCTCTAAGCCCCTCCCTGATGGCTTAGCAAAGGACCCTTGCCTTCTGAAGGACTTACCAGTGTCTCTGTCTCTGTCTGTCTGCTGGTTTTTTTTCTCTCTCTTTCTCTCTCTGTCCCCCCTCTTCCTCTCTCCTTCCCTATCTCATGTATGTAGAGGCTAGAGATGCGGCTCAGTGGGTAAAGACACTTGTCCACAAGCCTGATAACCTGTATTCAATCCCCAGGACCCAACTCACCTAAGTTGTTCTCTGACCTCTGTGCAGGATCACACATACACTAAAGAAAATAAATATATATGAGAATTTAGAAAAGGGAAAAGGGCAGTTATTCCAAAAGAAAAACAAGAAGCCTGGACACTGAATAGACAATTCACACCAGACAATATCTGAACGGCCACGAGACACACCACGTTATCTCAGTGTTCAAGAAAATGCAAGCTGAAACTACAGCAAGATACCACTACACACCCACTGGGGAAATTAAAATGAAAAAGACAAAGAATGTAAAATTCCCACAAGACTGTAGAAAAAGAGTTGTCATGTGCTGCTGGTCCTAGTCCCAAATGTACATCAGTATGGAAAATCTGTCAGCACTTCCATTATGAGTCAGCAAGCCCCTGTCACAGCCACACCAGACCCACATTGGAATGCTAGGCACAGGATTTGTAACAAACACCGACAAGCCAAATATCCACCAACAACAAAAGGAGTAAAAAGTTATGTAGACCAACACACCAGCTACACAGAACAATATGAACGAACCCTAGAAGACCTTTAAGCATCATCTTTAATAAAAGACACACAAATACATGTAATATGGAGTAATATTTATGAAAAATTTATAGATGGCTACTACTGCCAGTTTTTGCAGACGAAAGACTAAATGGTAAAATCATGGAGGCTTCCTAAAAGAAAAGATAACGAGGACCTTGGGGGGAATGGGAGAGGTGACATCTGGGGCCCCTGTGAAGAGGGGGATGGGAGGGTATGGCAATGCAGCTTACTTGACTTTCATTGGTAGAAAATAGGTGTTTGGTTTATAACACTTCATCGACCTGTGCATTTTTGTTCTCAGAGTTCTTCTATTTGCATGTACATTGAACAATTAAAAACAGTAACTTTTTTTAAAGTGATTTTTCTGACCTATATCTATCCTATAAGAGTTGGGCTAAGGACACAGGTTTGGCATATAGAATTCAATCTTGGCTCTAATTTTACCACCTAGGTGACCTGGGTAAGTCACTTCACCTCTCCACACCTCAGCTTCCTTCGAAACGTTAGAGATGATGATGGTTTGTAAACTGGAGCAATGGAAGGCATGGATGCCCTACAGTAAGCTGAGAGCCCAGCACAATCCTAGAATAGATTAGACGGTAGAGGAGGAGTCAGAGTAGCAGCCAGAACGTCTTGTTCTGCCTTACGTTTACTCTAATCTACTTTTCTGTGTGAGTCAGCTTTCTGTTCCTATAAAAAAAAAAAAAAAGAATCTGAAATAAATCAATTTATAAGAAGTAACCATTTATTTTGGTTCAGTTCTGGAGAGTTCAAGCCATGACTGGCCCAGATACTTTAGCTCTATGGTGGCAAGATGGAGAGTGTGGTAAAGGAAGCTTCTCACCTGAGGGCTGTGTGTGAAAACAGAGAGGAGATCAGTGTCCCATACCCCCACCACCACCCGAGAGAGCTAAACTTCTGACTAGACCCCATCTTTTATTTATGTATTTATTTTTTTCAAGACAGGGCTTCTCTGTGTAGCACTGGCTGTCCTGGAACTAGGTCTGTAGACCAGGATGGCCTTAAACTAACAGAGATCCACTTGGACTCCTGAGTATTGGGATTAAAGGTGTGAGCCACCACTGCCACCGCCACCGCCACCACCACCAGGCTTAGACTCCATCTCTTAAAGATTCCTGAAACTTAGCACCTTCTAGAACCACAACTGACACCTAACAGTGTCAATCAAGGACCAAGCCTCTAACATTTGAGCCTTGGGAAGACATCCCAGATCCAAGACATAATGGTCGCTTAAACGGTGCTGAAGTGGGAAGCACTCTAGGTGAAGGAGATGTCTTCTTTGGCGCTTGGATATCCTGTCTTTCAAATGCAATGCACATTACCTACTCAAAGAGTTCTTTGAAGGATCTGTTCAACTAGCATGACAATGTATGGTGTGAACTCAATTACCAATGTTTGTTTCTCCAGGGATGGGGGTAGAGGTAGAAGAGGTAGCGGCAGTTGTTGACTTAGGACATCTATGAAGGAATGCTAAGATTCTCTGAGATGTGGCCTGCTTATCTGTAAAAGAAGAATTCAAGCTCCTTGAACAAAGAGCTTAGGAAGCATTGATGGAAGCAGTTGTTAGAAAGTACCAGCACTTCACAGGAAGGAAGGCTGGATCAGAAAACTGAGGCTTGCTTTTTAGTTAACAGTCATAGGATCCTACAACTCACTGGCTCAAAAGAACCACTGTCTTTTGTCGTAGATAGCTGTTTCCAGCTTTGACCTTGAAGTACTGCCCCTAGTGAGGCAGCAGGTGACTGCTACACCTGCCTATGACCTGCCCCTTGGGCATGGCCTCTTTGGACCCTTAAGACAGGAGATGTGTATGTGCTGGCTCTCTTGGTTCTTCATGATCCTGGATACTGGATTGCAGACCAAGTCAGAGTTCTCCAGATAACCACATTGGACTGCATCTCACCTCTCCCGGATCCTGTAACCAATCCCTTTACTGGTGGTAAGTCGTCCCAAAATAAACCTCTTTTAACTATCAGATATACTACGTGGAATTGCCTCATTAATTGCCACTTCAGTCTTTTTCTCACAATTCTTTGGATCAGAGAAAGAGTGGGTGGGGGCTCAGCTGATCAGTTCTGTCTTGCGGTCTCTTGTGTGTTTGCGTTGAGATGTTCACTGAAGTTGAAGTCCCTTGAAGGCTTCGCTTGCTTGACTGGACATCCACAGTCCTTACAGGCCTATTAATCACCCGTGCCTTTGGGATTGACCTCGCTTTAGAAGTACTGACTCCTGCTGAGCACCTGCACGTGACGTGCTCTTGGTCTAGGCTTCCTTAGAGCATAGTCATTCTGGGCATCCAAAACTGAGAGTTTCAGCAGGGAAAGGCAAAGCTGATTGGCTTTTAGGATCCAGCCCTGGAAGTCACCTAGTACTGCTTTCCATGACTTGTTAGTCACACTTGCAAAGTTGAAAGGACTGGGGGCATAGTATCTGTAGCCATCTTTTAGTGTTCAATCTATCTGTTAACACTAAGATCTGGGAACTTTTTCTCTAACCTTCAGGGCAGCCTTGCATAGTGAAAGAGTTCTGTCTTAGTTCAAATTCTCCCTCTGCTTCTGCCTCTCATTGGCTGTTTGGCCTTCATGAACTACTCAACATCTCTGCAGGACTTTTAAACTTGAGAGAGCTATAGCACCACCCTCACTGGGCCCCCATTGCAAGGAAGGTGTTATCCACAGTGAACAATCTCAGTGAATGGGTAGCCTTTGGCATTTTTTTTCTATCCAGAATTATATCCAGTCCTCTGGTCTTGGGCTCTGGTTATATTGTTGCTAATATTTGCAGACCTCTACACTTCTTGGGCAGACTATCCTCTTTCCTATGACCTATGGATCCGGGGCCTCTGCCTACTTCTAAGCAATATGGCACCAGACACTTACATTAGGGACAGAACTGGAATGGTAACTCAGACATTCCTGAGTCCAACCCCTGAATCTGCCTGTTGCCTGGGGAGAGTGGGATAAGTTGCCAGTCCTCCAGGGTGTGGTTTTCTCATCTAAACAAGGAAGAATTGGAACTCTTTGGCCACGGGGCTGGGAAAGCATTGATGGGAGCAGCTGTTAGCAAGTCCCCTGCACGTCACAGGTACTTGATATTTTTGTTGATATTTAGTTTTCAGAAGAAAGCAAACCAGTTAAGTTACCTAGTAGTGTCAATGTTTCTGAAGTTCTTAGTGTAAGTGCTGATCTTCACTTTCCTGTAATAAGAAGTTGGGGTGGGGCAATTCGACTCCCTGACTGGCAGTTGGGAAAACTGGTTGCATGTCACCTAGAGTTCACAGAGGCTTGTGACAGCAAAAGCTCTGTCAGAGCATGCACCTCCAGGAGCCAAAACAATCACCTTCAGTCTTGGGGTAACTCTCTCAGGTGTCTATGGAATGTTCAAATGGACATATTGGCCTAAGGGCAGTCTGTCTGGCTATTTGTCCAACCATCCTTTTGCTTAACTGGGTTTTTGTTTTGTTTTGTTTGGCAGACAAGGTCTCAGTCTAGCCCCAGCTGATCAGGGACGCACTTTATAGCTGAGGCTGGCCTTAAACTCACAACGATCTTACTTACTTCAGCCTCTCTGGGATCACAAACATGAGCCACTGTGGCTAGCAGGAATTTAACAGTGTTTCAATAATGATTGACACCTACCCAGTGCCATGGGGACAGATGATGCCTCTCATCTGTCTCAGGGGCAGGTTATATGCTTTCTTATCTGTTTACTTCTTTGTTTTTCCCCTCCCCCACCCTTAAGTGCTAGAGATGGAACCCAGGGTCTTGTGCATGCCAAGCAAAGACTCTACTTCTGAGCTACATCCCCCTCCCATGTCTTTTCTATTGCTGTCCTTGAGTATCTGAGCCTGGGTAATTTATAAAGAATAGACATTTACTTTGGAGGCTGGAAGTAAAAGACTGGGCAGTGACCTCTGTCAAGGGCCTCATGCTATCTCATAATATGGTAGAACACTGGAGGCAAGTGTACATGTGTGGATGAGACAAAGGCAAGCCCCCACTCTCTACAACTAATGCAGTCCCTCCAGACAGAAAGCCTTTAATCCCTCTTAAGGACACAAAAGTCCATAAATAGCCACCAGCTCTCAGCACTATTATACCAAAAGTGAAATTTCACCATGGATTTCAAAGGGGACAGACCATATCCAAACCATAGCAACTTCCTTTTCCATAGCTGCTTTGTATCAAAGATCTCTCAGCCTCTGCCTTTTCTGTTCTCAACTATATTCATTCTGTCATTTATTCATCTATGAAACAGAGCCCTATTAATCACATACTATGCAGAAAATAAATAAAACTGTTTCCTGCCTTCCTTTATTTTCTAGTGGAGGGTCCCCATTGCCTCCCAAAGGGTCAACAGCTCCTTCCCCGGAAGGAGTTCCAGAAGACACAGCACTCCTCCATGGCCCAGATGGAGGACAGACGGCATAGGGTCAGTTCTGGTGGAGGCTCTGGTGGGGAATCTGGGATAAGATAACTGGCCTGAGTAGGGCATGGGGCAGCGAATGGAGTATGTAGAGAATGGACGCAGTTACTGATCTGGGTGCAGTGTGGGCTGTGTTACCTGGGCTGGGTGGAGCATGGGCTGTAGCAATATGAAGTTGGACTGACCGAGACAGACTCTTCTGGATTTATAGAGAGCAGCAGGATGGAGACGTGCACCACCTCTGACCACTAACCCCAGGAGAGAATGGGACACTGGGAGCCGTAAGAGAAAATGGCTTCTGGATCTGAAGAGTGTAGAGCCATGCCGATCCCCCACCTTCCACCCACCAGTCGACTTGCCTTTTTCTGCCATAGAACAGGAAGCTCTGCAGAACTCTTGGGTAAAGCAAAGCTCACATGCCCCTCAGCACACTTGTGCGTTCATTTTTCGTAAGATAGCCTGGGTGGTATATACAGTGTTTTTCCATGGAGCACTCAAAATGAAACTTATGCAGGAGGTCAAACCTGAACAAAAGAAAGCAGGTATTTAAATTTTTTGACAAATTGCCCAAAAGTCCGCCAATGGCACTCAGTCCTTTTGAGCCACCTGATGACCTCTGACTTAATCCAGCTCTCAGGAAATCACAGCTGGCCGCAGGACTGCACAATTGAAAGGTCATGGAGATCTGACTTTCGTCCTCTGGAAGGAACAGACTTTGGAAATAATTTAAGGTATAGGAGAAGAGAAGATTCCGGAGGGAACAGCCAGGGACAGATTAACCAAATTACATCAGGGTGACAAACACATTTACCTTGATCTGTGCATAATTTAAATGCATAGTGTTACATCTACTTTCTGGAACTTCCTTCGCTGTGTCCTGTGGGCGGTTGCTTATATCATACTGTCTTTGACTTGATTCCTCAAAAACAAGTCTCTTCCTCAAACTATAATTTTTATTTAAAAACATGAACAAAGTGAAACAAGCCAGAGCCAGAAAATCAAATCCTGTATATTCTCACTGAAACGAAGGAGCTAAAAATGTCACGGATGCAGGGAGAAGTGGTTCCCAGAGGCTGGGAAGGGCGTGAAGAGGGAGGAAAAGAAGGGCTGGTGATTGGCTTTGGAAATCCCATTAGGACAAATTCAAGAGTTGCGTAGCACAGTAGGGTGACCACAGTTAACAGTGACGTGGCTTTCAAAGTAGTAAGAAGAAAAGATTTTGAATGTTCCTGACACGAAGAAATGATAAATATTTTAGAGGATGGACATGCTAATTAGTTTGACTTGATCACATTACACATATATGTCAAAGCCACATGTTCTGTGGCTTAAGTACATGCAACTATGTGCATAGCAGGTAGTTTTTTAAAAATGAATAGTTTTTAAAAATGAACAGACAGGCGGTTCTGCCTGTTTTTCACCAACATAGAGAACATGACCTTGGACTCAAGAAAAAAGACTGTCCCCCGCCCCCTTCAATGTTCCTTTCTCCTTTGTTCCTCAGTTTGGAAGGTTATATAAAATTTAAAAACATCTACACAGAAGGTTGGAGTTATGTATGGTGCTTCTCCCTGGAGTCCAAGAGCCTGGTCACTATTGGAAATGCCTCCAGAGCCCTGAAAAAGAGTCAGGAAATGCTCTGCTGGTAAGACCTTCCCGGCAATGAAGAAGGGAAGTTTCATAACTGGAAGATGCAGGCTAGAGGCTGTCTTTATCAGGAACATGGAATTAATAATTAATAGAAGATGGGATGGGGAGATGGCTCCATGGTTAGGAGCATGCACTGCTCTTGGAGAGGAGCATAGTTTAGCTTCCAGCACTCATGTAGGATGGCTCACAATGACCTATAACTCTAGCTCCAGGATATCTAACGCCTCTGTCCTCCAAGGACACATACACACATGTGCACATACCTACACACATACATATAATTAAAAAATAATAAAAATAAATCTAAAAAAGAATTAGCAGAAAGACTCTGGAGTTGGAGTAGACAGAGACTAGGAAGCTGATAAAGCCCAATTACAACTGTAGCGAAGGGCAATGGGGAGCAAACATAATGTTGTCACAACTCACAGAGGGCAAATGAGGGGAAGCTGGGCCATGGTTGCAAAATTTCAGCTGGGAGGAAGGGGTTTGAAGTTCTCCTTTATGACATGGTGACTATAATGACTAATAATGTATTTTGTGCTTGCTGACTGCTAAGAGAGAGTGGCGTTTGTGTTCCTATTCCAAGATAATAAATATGAGGCAATGGTTGTGAATCAGCTCAGTGTGGTCATTCTACAGTGTATACGTGTATCCAAACATGCTGGCATGCCATAAATATATATAATTTGTGTCTTTCAGTTTTTAAAAGTGAACAAATAAATTATAAAAAGAAAGTATACAGAATAGTTAAAGAAGTATTTATTCTTTGGAGACAGAATTTTATTATTCTTATTTACCTTATTATTTACTTTCATTTGCTTGTTTTTCTTACCATATAGCCTAAGCTGGCTTCAAACTGCAGTCTTCCTGCTTCAGTCTCTAGAGTGTTAGAATCTATCTATAGCCACATGTCACCAGACCCAGCTAGAAGTGTTCATTCATAATGGCTAATATAACACTGAGTAATGCGATAAATGGCACTCCACTGGTTCCTTTCTAAGACATGAATTTTCATCAAAACAGCATGAAAAAAAGCTGCCCAGCAGCACTCACTTTTCCAGACAGTGCTTGTGTCCTTACACTTGCAGTTCTAAACCACATGACAGGTGGCAGGTGTTCATTGGCTGCCCTTCCTGCACTATTGCACTAGACTGGCACACTTCTCCTGGCTACACCCAGTTGATACGGCTCTGTTGCCTGGCACGGGATCCTAAGCTATGCACCAAGTCTGGCTCCTGTGTTGAGTCTCACACATTCGATGAAGACCTCACACTAATCTCTGCATTCTCCTTGAGCAAGGCTGTTCCATCACTATTTTTAGCCTGGAAGTTTTCTGGGTGCTTTCCAAAACGTTTATGTGCACATATTGAGGACTCCATGATAAAAATATTGGGAATTCCCCTTAAACTCACCCACTGTACCTTTATCCTCCAGACCCCACATAGGAAGGTCCCCATCTTGTTCTCTGTCTCATCTTTACTTTTTGATGTGTTTGAATGCCTGGGGCCCGAAGCTGGCTCGCGTCTAATAAATCAAACTGAACTTTGGCTTGAAGTGAAAAGAAAGCTTTTAAAGATATTACTTTGGGGGTCACTAAGACAAGTGACCTTTATGCTGGGGCTCATCTAATTTATAAACTTAGAAGTTGTGTTTCTGTCACCTTAACAAGAGAAGGCTAGACCAGAGGAAGAGAGGGGAGGCCGTGAGAGAGGAGTCAACCTCGCCTGTTTGGTGTCTGTGGGGAAACAGACCTGAGTGGAAACCCTCTTTCTCTCTCTTCTCTTAAAAAGCTTAAGAAATGGCACAGAATGGGAAATCACAGCTGGCTAGAGAAAAGACTACCCGTGATGTTAGGATGACGTGTCCTTTCTGATGGGCTCAATTCACAATTCAGTCATGCTCTCCACACTAGGCTTAAAGGCACATTCCCTATAAGATGTTTAAAAAGGAGAGTCGCCGGGCGTTGGTGGCGCACGCCTTTAATCCCAGCACTCGGGAGGCAGAGGCAGGCGGATCTCTGTGAGTTCGAGGCCAGCCTGGGCTACCAAGTGAGCTCCAGGAAAGGTGCAAAGCTACACAGAGAAACCCTGTCTCAAAAAACCAAAAAAAAAATAAATAAATAAAAAGGAGAGTCAACACATTTAAAAGTAGGGGTGTGGCTGGCCAAAAGGGGTGGGGCTATCCAAAAGGGAGTTAGAATCATGGGAATAGCACTGAGGAGCGACTGTAAGCACCTAGTTACTCAACACTCTAAACCTTCAGTTTCGCCTCCTATTAAACAGTGAGCTGGAGTGAACGTCTTTAAGATGCCACCTGACTCTAACACAAGTAGATCTCATCAAGCCAAAGAAGACCTGGATTCCAAATTGCAAGCCCTTGGACTTAGCAGCAGTGCTAACTACACCTCTAGTATCTGGTTAGGTCGCTTTTCAGTCACTTGCCGGTGGCACCTTGGATTCCTATGTGCCACAAGAAGAGACTGTGATCTAAGCGGAATGTGTGTTCACAGAAACCCCCCTGCTATGACTAATATGGAGCGCTTTTCACACACTGGAATGAGTAGAGAGGGTGGAGCTGGAGGAAGACGAGAAAATATGACTGCAGAAGCAAGCCCTTCACTGAGAAACTGCCACAGTTCGAAGACTTGGGTGCAGAGAGATTTGAAGATTTGCCCAGCCAAGGAAGAGACTATGCCGATAGGCACACGTGACTATCTTTGTGCTTACTTATGTACCTGATAAGTGCAAGGTGTCCTGGGAGACACTGGCCCTATGACAATATTCACTCCCAGGTCTTTAGTGTCCCACTCAGGTCCAGGACAGATGACTGGGAGGGAAGATCATCGGCTCCCTCCAGTGACAGATGCTAATTTTGTTTCAGAATGGTGATCACTTGGCTGGAAGCATGGTAAGAGCATCCTGTGCCAACTACCTGTTCAGCCTTGCCCTCCAGGATCTGGAGAGCTCACTGCTGCATCCTTCTAGCGAGTCTTGCCAGCACTGGCCTGAGCTCCATGGTGGTCCAAAGCCCTGAGACTGACACCAGATGCCTGCTCCCCTGACTTCCCCATCCAAACGTGCCGCTTTCCTTACATATGAAACGATGTTAATTCTGACTCATCTTGTAGGGCTGCAACATGATCAAATAAATGTGTATTTCTGAGAAGTCCTGACACGCGTCAGACTCTGTGGTGACACAGAGTGTTGTCATCACTGCCCTCTGTTGACTTGCATGGCTATCATCTTAGACCCGTTCGCCACACAGGACATCTCTGCCACCTGGCAAATGCATCTTGTTCCTGTCAGTTTTAATAGCTGCTGTCTCGTTCCCTTGTGTGTGTGTGTGTGTGTGTGTGTGTGTGTGTGTGTGTGTGTGTGT
>CABHPR010144025.1:0-20253 GCA_902168415.1 Peromyscus melanophrys | reverse complement strand
CACGAGCCAGGACTGTGGGCTTCTGGCAGTGTAGGCCCCTGGGCAGTGCCTGCCGCTGGCACTCAGGGTGCACACTGGTGGGATGAACTAGAAGTTGCCTGAGCTACAGGAAATCATCTTTGGTTAGAGCCTATTTTCTGACAACACTTTGCAGGGCAGTACTCTCAAAAGTTTAAATGTTAGTCGTTTTAAGCGTTCTCCTTTTTTGTTTTGTAGAACTAGATACTGATTGTGTGTGTGTATAAATGAGTACTGCCGTGCATTCACTCTCTAGGGTGGTGTGCCCAAGGGAGTGCGTGTTCCCTGTTGGTCTCTGTACTTGAGTGCTGATGTTGTCAGCACTGTGTTGAGTGACTGTCTTTTAGTCAGCTCTGCCTAGCATTCCTTTTTCCTTTTTTCTCAGTTGAATTTTCCCTCCCTAGGAAAAACTTCACGAGCTACACATCAGCCACTGTTTTGAGCATTGAGCACTTGCAGTATGTAGCAGTCTTTGGCCTTCTGACACTGTCACTCTGCTGAAGGAAAGAAAGTACTTTGTTTATCTCTGGTGGTTTAGCTGTTACAGCTACGTTGTGGATGAGAGACTATCATGGGCACTGCTGCCCACTAAAGCTAGAGGAAGCCACGTGTCTGGTGCAGCTGTCTGGCACTGGAAGAGTATGGGAGAGAAATGTTTGGTGATGAGCGCACACTACCAAATAAGTGTCTGCTCCTCTTTTATTTTCCTTTTGCTGGAAAACTGTGGCCTCCTTTGAGTACCGGTGAGTGAGATTTTGCAGTATTGCTGAGTATGAGGCCCTGTTCTCTGGCAGGCAAATGCCGAGTGTTAGAACACTTTTAAAGGACTTGCTACACCACACTGAGTGTCAGCTACTAGCTAGCTCGGAGAGATCTCAGAAGGCAGAAAGTGCATCCTAGCATTTTTGCTTTCTTTCTCTGTTGCAAGTAATGTATTTAGAAACCTAACCAGTATCATTACTTTGAATAGGGACAGAAAGTAATCTCATGATATTGTATTGGTTCATATATACATTGGCTTCCACTAAGTAAATGATAGAAAATAGTAGTCAAATGAGGGGTTCTCTGGATCCTTCCCTCGTCATTTTCATGCTTCCTCTGATTCGCAGAGTGCCTGAGATAACCGATGCATAGTCTGAGGCTGAAGAAGTAGATGAGGTCATCTGAGCAGAAGGGACAGTGGGATGGATAGGAGAGCAGTGTAGAGAAATCCCTGCTAGGGAAGCAGAGGTCCCCATGTAGCTGGTCGCGTTAGGTTTCTTTTGTGTGGTGGTTGGCTGTGGGGTGGCTTCCTGCTTGCTGTT
Organism: Peromyscus melanophrys; assembly: GCA_902168415.1. Lineage (NCBI taxonomy): Eukaryota > Metazoa > Chordata > Mammalia > Rodentia > Cricetidae > Peromyscus > Peromyscus melanophrys. Next base: position 18,931 of record CABHPR010144025.1, on the reverse strand, counting down.
GTTCACCTGAGTGATGGCAGCATCTTGCAGCTCCCATCTGCTTTCGCTTTCTTGGCAGATCACCTGCGCTGCTTGCTGGGTGTGAGAGTGGAGGCAGATATCAGAGGTCTGAGCTCCACCCTGGCTGCCACTTAGACTCCCCGTGAGTGTCAGAACCTGTTATAAGGGTAGGGTGTTTTTGAAAATTGTAAGCACACATTTTATGATTTTCAAATATTCTATAAAATAGATCTTGTAACTTAGCATACACATACAGTCTAGCAGTGGGATGCCATGCAGGCAGGCAGCCAGACCTGCAAAGCCTTACCTGTTGGTCCTTAATAATGCATAAGGTGTTGGCGTTGAGTGAGGAGCGGTAATGAGAAGTATCTTTGGTTCCTTGTGACAGTCTCTCTCCTTTCCTCTTTTTCATACTGACCCAGAAACTTAGGAGAGTCACTGCTTTAGACTTCTTGGGGAGAAAATCTAAGCTTGTGCATCTATTTATTTGTTCTTTAGACATGTTGCCACTTTGAAGCTCTGACTGACCTGGAACTCACTGTGTAGACCAGACTGGCTTCAAACTCATAAAGCCACCTGTCTACCTCCTGAGCACTGGAATTAAATAGCTAGTGTTAGCCACCAGGCCTCTAAGCGTGACTATGAGGCGCCTATAACAAATGTCACTTCAGTGTGTATGTTCTCTCATTGAATATTAAATGAACTGTTTAGAGACTGTGGACAGGTAATCTGGTTTAGTGGTAACCTCTGGAGAAATTTGAATTCAGAACTTTGATAAGTCTTGTTGCATTCTGTGTGCTGACATCTGTTGATAAGCACACGGTACTGACGAGAGCAGACCTTGTACCCTTTTTGCTGTCTTAAAAACAGTCTTATATTGCATTGCCCATCAAACTCTTGCAACCATTGGACCAAGGACAATTGAGTTATAGCCCTGTTACGTGAGGCCCCAGGGAGGAAACTTCGTCCTTCAGGCCACTATGACACTGCCTTGCTTTGACACGGATGTGTGCTGCTCTAGTGCCAGTCCAGAGACCCTGCAGTCTCAGAGAACTGATATGCCACCAAAGGGACAGTTTCGTTGCTTAGGAACAGCTTAGCACTACGGATAGGATGGTAGAAAGAAAGCTCATTTTGCACGTGTGTGTCCACGTGTGTGTGTGTGTGTGTGTCCACGGTGTGTGTGTGTGTGTGTGTGTGTGTGTGTGTGTGTGTGTGTGTGTGTGTGTGTGGTGTGAATTAACAGTGTCCAATGAGACCTCACTGTATTAGAACAATGCACTTGGTAACCTTTTTAGTGGAGTGATTCTTTATTGAATTCCAATGGTGATTTAAGAGTTAAAGTTCTGCACCATCTCTCATAACAAAAGCATTTGCAGTTGGGGCCTCTGAGGTGATTTAGTAGCAGAGGCTCTTCCTGCCAAGCCTGAGGATCTGAGTTTGAGCCCAGGCCCTGGGGGGGGGGGGGAGCTGCCTCCTGCTTGTTGTCTTCCATGTGCATTGTGGTGTTACTGCGGGCACACACGCAGATGCAATTAATTTTACAATTTAAGAAAAGTAAATATGCATGGTGACATTTTCATTGCCTCATTACAGGAAGAGGTAAGAGTTACTAAGGCCATCTTAGACTTGTGTGGAGTAATGTGCCCAGGCACTGCCCTCCGATAAAGGCGAGGCCTGACCAGCAAGAGACACCGGAAGCAAAGGGGGCCACATTTCTCAGGGAGACCATAAAGTACCAATGAGGACCTACAGACTGAGGCAAGAGGCTTAGTTAATGGCAGCTCAGAAAATTCCCAAATGATCAGTCAATTACGCAGAAAGCATTTAGATAAAATTACCTGCATGCAGTCTACACTGTGACTCTGTTACTGCAACACTTTACACCGTAAAAAGAATAGGAGTTTATTAATATTCATAGTGCATTGTGAAAGCACATGGAATAGCTGCATTCTGAAAATCAGTGCAAGATGTGAAAATACCCTTGAAAAATACTGCAAGAGTGAAATGATCGTGAGTGCTGCACTCTTCTCCTTTGCAATTCTGCAGCTCTTTCCCAGATGCCTCAGCTGCAAGGCAGGCCAGTCCCTCGTGCTTTTTAAGTAAACAGTATTCAAAGGTGCCTTTTTGGTTAAAAACAAAATTTTCTTTAATAGGAAATCTTTAAAAAAAAAAAACTCTTTCAAGGTAGACTTGGCTTTCTTACACCACACTGTACTCAAGCAGCTTGGTTTGTATTTTGTTTTGTGTTTTGTTTTGTTTTAGTTTCTCACTAAGTAACTCAGGCTAGTCTGAAACTCACCCAAAGTCCAAGCTGACCTCAGTGTGCCATGCCCCCCCCCCCCCCCCCCCCCCCCCTCCCCCCCCCACGCTTTGTAAGCATTACATCTACTTCTGTGGTGGTCAGAGGACAGCAGCTTCCTTTCCTCGCTGAGCTGCTTCCCAGCTGTCTGCCTTCAACTCTGACCTCCTGCCTTAGCCTCAAATGTCAGCCCGAACACTCTGCTCCTGAGCAGCCTTTTCTGTAAGTGACTAGAACTCAAGCAAAGACCTGGTCCTCGGGCATGAGGGAAGGGCTGGACAGATGTTTCTCTTATCCTTTATAAAATACTGTATTGTCTGTCACTGAATTAAACTCAGGTCTGAACTCTTAAACCCAGAGCTAGGTGTGGTAGGCAGGCTTGTAACCCCAGCTGTTCTGGAAACTCCAGTAGGAAGAGTGCAGGTCCAAAAGCCAGCCTGGGCTAAAAAGCCCTGGCACGTGGTTGCAGAAGAGCATGCGTACAGCACACCGCAGCCCCGGGCTCCACTCCTGGCACTGCGCACCCCAGACTGTCCTCCAGCAAGGAAGGGCTTTGTTTTCATCCGATCCTTAGACCCCGTCTCTCCTAGCGGGTCCATTCATCCAGAGCTTCCACCCTCAAGCCGTCTTCCTTCCAAGGGCTCACTGAGTTCTCAAGGGCCTGCCTCAGTCTCGCACACTGCCATCCTGTAAGCTCCCAGAGCCGCGTTTCATGTCCTCATCACCTGACAGTGAGTTGTCCACAGCACTAGCGCTTTGAGTGGACGGCCACGTGTTCTAGTTCCATGTGAGGACTCCCTGAAAGAACAGCTGGTGCAGCAGTGGACATATGTAAAGAGGGGAGTCAGTTGTGGGAGGGGCGGGTAAATGTCATTGCCAGCTATTACAAACCGTGTTTCCTGTTAAAGCATCTTTTCCCAAAAGTTTGCATATATTTAACTCTAGAACTCTAGCTGTCTTAGTGTCCTAGAAAAGTGGTAGAAAGTTTTAGAAGAAAAGCAAACATTTTAGAGAGAAGTATCACAAACAAATTAAATATTTATGTAGTTTCTGCCCATATCAAGCCCATCTAAGTACAGCCCACGACAAGTGTGACCTGCTCAAAACTCACTCAAATGGATGGGACATCTCAAAATAGAAGCCCTGTGGCTGGGGCACACAGAAATACTGGACCCAAATGGAAAGATGAGGAGTAGAAGGACAGACGTTTCTTCTCCAAAAGAGCAGCAGAGCTGACCCCAGGTGTGATGCCATGTGGCACCAGCAGTGAGCGCACAGCCCAGCAGTGGTCCTGGAGCTGGAGAGGGGGCTGGGTGGTGGAGTGCCAGGCTTCCTTGTCCCCCTCCTGCTGGGGAGGAGGGGACCTGCTGAGCTAGTGAGCACCTGAGTGGATGGGCTTCCTGACACCATTATTCCCTCCGTATTTACACACCTGTGCACTGGTCCCTCTGAGACAGGTGAACGAACGTGTTATTTAAACCACTGATCTCTAGGGACACACTGCAGTGTATTGAGGGGTGAGGACTTTACAGACACAGCCCCATTTACCCAGGAGTCCTTTGAAACAAACCTTTTTGACGCAGCTACTTTGTAGCTTGGAATAAAGAGAAGCTCTGAGGAGGTAGGGCCTGGCTGCACAGGAAGTTTAGCTCCTACATTGAAAACAGCTCAAGAAATTGTCTCAAAGCATCAATGCACTTAAAATGACATTTTATGAACAATTCCAGGTAATTATTATAACATTTCTTGCTTTTACTTTTCCAACATAACTTTTATTTTCTTAAAGCAGACGGAAAATACAAAGAACAAACCTTATGAGGACTTTGTTATTATGAGTGCTTCCCGGTGGTCATTGTTTTTCTTGAATGAGACTTTGAAAAAATAGAGCTCAGGGATCCAAGAGGTAGCTCAGTGGTCCAGAGAGCTCACTGCACAACCTTGAAGACCTGAGGTGGGGTCCCAGCAGCAAAAAAACAAGCTGGTGTGGTCTTATACTCACTTGTAACCCCAGTGTGTGTATAAGTATAAGCAAACTGTGTGCGCATGCACTTCCCCGCTTTCACTTGGTAGAAGCAAGTACACTATCCACACTATTTCGAAACCTGGTTCTCCCTCCTAACAGTTTCCACTGAGCATCTAAGCGGTGGCAGAAGAGAGCCTCTGGAGGCAGCCGTCTGCGCTTCCCATTGCTCCGCAGATGACAGAAGTCCTCAGAGATGCAGTGAGCTGCCAGCAGAGCTCAGCCACTGTCACTTCAGGATCTCCCCCCCCCCCCACACACACACTTTGCTCTTGTTCTTACACTTTTCTTGCCTTATTTTAATTCTCTTTTCTAAAAAGACGTTTTGCTTTTAAAGTAGTCAATGGTAAAAACAAGTGATTGATTCAGTTCTTTTTCTTTTTGAATTCATGCCTCTCCGTTCTTTGTAGGGTATGTGAGAAATGCAAATGAATACTGTTTGACATTCACCTAACAGTTCTTTTTCGTCAGCTAACGTTTTACAAACAAATACATCACCTCTCTGCTATTTTGCACACACTAATCCTTTTGTTGAGTCAAGTGCTTTGCCTTTTTAAAAAAGTCTCCTTTTTGGCTCTCCACACCGTTCCTCCGTGTACAGTTTGCAAACCCCACTCTGCTCTCACCATATCTGCTCCTTGTTGCGTTCCCACTCGCTTGCCTGTGCGTTCTGCTTCTGAACTGCTCTGTTCACGTCCCCCTCCCTGGAGGGCTGCATCGGAGTTTGGACTGTGCTTGCTTCCGTGTGCTTGCGTTTGGCATGGCTTTTGTTCCTGTGCTTCTCTTCTCATCTCTCCTAGGGTGACGACCACCAGCCCGTTAACTCTGCACATCTGCACACATGCTTTCCACTTAGTGGCTGGTAACTGGTCACCTTCATTTTCGTGCACAGTTGGCAGGAGAGCTGTATACACCATGACTCCCGACAGTTTTTATAAACCGTGGTTCACTGAGAATGGTGGGTGCATACATAGGGTGAGTCAGGCCAGCCTCTTGGCTGAAAGAGAGCCAGTCCACAGTCAGTAAAACTATGTTTTGGCTCTGTTGTGTGCTAGATATGGTTCATGTTTCGAATTACCATATTTGTAACGGACAGCCTATATTTACAATTGTTTTATGTCTGTATAGCTTTAAACATGTTCGTCTTTTGTGAACTTGAAATTTAGATGTATGATTATCAATAAGCCTTTAAGTTTTTTTTTAAATTCTCCCCAAATAAGCCACATTTTTGCAGTGTTATGTTGAACGTTTACTTCCAAGACCAAGTGCATCCATCCTTTGACAGAACTTCACACTCTTAGTAAAGCACAAAACGCTGCTTTGCAAGAACAAGACCATCAGCCAGGAACATGTGTGCTTCCCTATGGTAATGATGGGCTTATCTCGTTTTCTGTAAAGTCAACACGATTGTATACTAGAAACAAGATTTCAGGGGTTTGTTTTTGTTTTTTAATTTGAGGAGTGCTTTGAATATGCCCTGTAATATTTTGAAGACATGGTGAACAGGAGCTGCTTTCCAGAGGTGACTGCATTAATGGCATGATATTGGTTCATAGGTAAATGTTCTTGGGAGCGCTTTGAGAAATGAGGGTGTAACTGGTGCTGGCTCAGGGCCAAAGTGAACACCTTGGTAAGAATATGCCACTGTAGTAATTTTTCCCTCCAGACACTTTGTTTTTAAGTCAGTGTTTTCTTATTGTGTGTGAAATGGAGAAGTGGGTTGTTTCAACAGAATTTTATGACCTGAGATAAATTATAAGTGAGACATAGTGGCACACACCTGTGGTCCCAGCTACTTATGAGGCTGAGGCAGAAGGATTTTAAGTTCAAGGCTAGTCTGAACAACATAGCAGGACCTCATGTCAATAAGTAAGTACACAAAGAAATGGGATGTAAATTGTAAAACTAGGTTCTGTTTGACCTTCTATCCTGTGGCGACTGCATCACCAAGCCGTGGTACAAGCACAGCTCCCTCCGTTACTGCTCTGCTGTTCTTCTGAAGTAGTCTCCACTTGTAGTCCAAGCTGACCCCAGAACCTGGATATATCTTCTTCCTGCCTCAGACTCCCACGTGTGCTCGGATGACAGGCTTATGCCAGCCTATCACTACTTTTAAGCCAGTAACTTTAACCCTATAGTTATGTTGTAAGCTGTAAATTTGACATTTTTATTATATTGTACACCAAATAAGCAAAACTGTTGCTGGAGAGCTTCTCTCCAGGTCCCACCAAGCCCCGCAGTTCCACAACCCATGTATAAAATAATCACTCAGATGCTTATATTACTTATAAACTGTATGGCCGTGGCAGGCTTCTTGCTAACTGTTCTTATATCTTAAACTAACCCATTTCTATAAATCTATACCTTGCCACGTGACTCGTGGTTTACCGGCATCTTCACATGCTGCTTGTCCTGGCGGTGGCTGCCAGTGTCTTGCTCCACCTTCCAGTTCCCTCAATTCTCTTCTCTGTTAGTCCCGCCTATACTTCCTGTCTGGCTACCGGCCAATCAGTGCTTTATTTATTAACATATTTGTCATACAGAACATCCCACAGCACAAAACCATTTTGTTGTCTCTGAAATGGGATAAAATCTTAACTCCATTGCTTTTTGAACTTGTTCATAATCCACTTTTCAAAGTAATTTGTAAAAACTCCGTTTCCTCCTTTATTGACCTAACAGGGTTTTGAGTGTTTGCTGTGCAGGAGGCCTGGGGGTTCTCCTGTCTCCAGCTGACAAGGGAGCTTCATGTGCTAGTAGGGGACATTCTGCAGAGCACCTGTGCGGGTTAGGAACTAACACCTGTTTGTATCATGCCATGCACGTGTGCCCAGGTGCTGCCCGGCACTGCTTCCTGCCAAACATGAAACAAGTCTCTGGTTCTTTTTCTTTCAGTGAGCATTTGTCCTGTGCGTTCACATTCTTTCTTCACGGAGAAAGTAACGTGTGCACGAGTGTGGAGATTGCTCAGCACCAGCCAATCTATTTGATCAGCGAGGAGCATTTACACATGGCGCAGTCTTCACCTGCACCATTTCAAGGTCAGTCAGAGGCTTGCTCTTTACCCTGCACCAGCACCACCACCAAATGGGTTGTAGCTGCCTTGCCCAGTGGGCTGCTGTGGGGTGGGGTGGGAGTGTTGTGAAGAGGGCTCGGTATAGTAGGAGGGGCTTGAATGGGCGATTGAAAGGTAAGCATGATCAGTTAATGACAGAAAGACCCACTCCCATTTCTCAGGTGAACACATGTATGACATATGACATGTAAAGCTGTGTAAGTCTCTTCAGAACAAAGTAGGATTGACAAGCATTGAAGGCCATGGTCCCTGGGCCACTGGCCGCACAAGCCAAAGGGCTGTCATTGTGTCCGCTGTTCTGCAGTGAGATAATTGACAGAGATGGCCGCTTGCCAGTGACAACTGACTCTCCAGAGTCTATACTAGTTTACAGTTTCTTCAGTGATGTTAGTGTCGGTATTATTGTCTTTGAATTACACACTGTGGATAAGTAGCTAGCTGTAACTTGACTTTATACACGGGTATCTTCATCATTTATTATCTTCACCATCTTGCTGTCCCACAATAACTGTCTTTTTGATTTCACTAAGCATTCTAAACCCGTGTCTTAATCTTAGGAATTCAGGATTTTCTGTGGGCAATGGTTTTTAACTGTTAAAATCTGTGAAAGGGCTCATTCTAATTGATCATTTCTAGAGATGTCTGGCTGAAAAGGTATGACATGCAGAATATAATTAGCCCCTCCCCATACGTTCTGATTTATTAAAGAAATGATAAAGATCAGTCCACCTTAAGTGGGGAATGTAAGTTCACCTTAAGTGGGGAGAAGCCTTCAGTTTTTTAAACCTGGTTCTAAGTCTTACCAAGAGACACCTCTGCCACCATTCTTCATCATCATTTACATCTCATTAAACCATAAACTTGAGATAGCTGGGTGGTCTTTAATCCCAGCACTCGGAAGGCAGAGCCAGGTGGATCTCTTTGAGTTTGAGGCCAGCCTGGTCTACAGAGTGAGATCCAGGACAGGCACCAAAACTACACAGAGAAACCGTGTCTCAAAAAACCAAGAGGGGGAAAAAAACTATAAAATTTATACAAAATTTAAAACAACCCAATTCTCAAAACACACATGAAACATTATACAGTATGTGCTGTTGCAAATCGCCAGATTTATTTAAATACTATGTTTATTTGAAAATTTGGAGGACCACCTCACCTCATCTTCAATATTATCACTCAGAATAAAAGAATATATGATGACATCAAGGTCACAACAGAAGATAAGTCATCTTCTAACCTTGGAAGTTAGGAGAGGTAGTATTAGGAATATAGGTCCCTAGAGTTCAGGCATTTTAAGTGAGCTGTCCCTCTTCCCTCATGTGCCCCATCATTCAGCTGCTTTAAAAAATGACTGGGTGACTATGGTACACTTAGAAATTGTCTTTATGAAATTCAGCAATATGGGCACTGAATAAACACCAAGAGAGAAATTCTTTAAAGTTTGAAAAGATGACCCCCCCAAATGACACCCCAATCCAGGTGTGGTGGCACACGCCGGTAATCCCAGCTTTGGGAGATGGATGGAGGAGGTAGGAGGGTGAGAAATTCCAGATCCAGCTCAGCTACGTATTGAATGAAGTCTAACTTTGGCTATGTGAGATTTGTCTCAAAAAAGGGGGGGGGGGGAAGATGGCTCAGTCAGTAAAGTGCTTGCTGCATAGCCATCAGGGCCGGAGTTTGAGTCCCAGCATCGCGGAAGAGCTGGGTGTGACAGACTACATCCCCAGCTCTGGGGTGCCGAGAACGGCAGGTTCCTGGAGCTTGCTGGCCAACAGCCAGTCTAGACAGATCAGGGAGACCTTGTCTCTCAGAGGAATGATGGAGTTGCAGTAAGGGGGCTTAGCGGGTGAGTCTGACCCCTGGGACCCATGCAGGAGAGGAGAGAACAAGCTCCTTTGCCCTCTCACCTCCATATTTGGACATATGAATGAACTTAGAAGACAGAACTGTGGAGAGGAAGACTTCGGACTTTGTCTCTGGTCTCCAGGGTCGTGGGCACACACGGGTGTACTCACAAGGCTGCACACATACATGCAGTGCATACACAAAGCCAAGGGGGGAAGGGGTACTTCCCACTCATGGGCACACACGGTGTACACACAAGGCTGCACGTGTACATGCAGTGTATATGCAAAGCCAAGGTCGGGGGGATGCTTCCCACTACTTGAATTTTCTGAGTCCTCTGGAAAGGATTATTTGGGAGACCTGTTCACAGGGTCACAGTGTAAATACCATGGTGACTGCTGTTTTTTTCTGACTCAACCAAAACAGAACTATTGTCAGCTCCCTACTGGAGTTGAACGTGAGAGTGTTTATCACAGACCCCTTGAACACACTGAACTCACAAGTAAGCTGTACGCTTCAGGTTCTGTGCATTAAGACCCGCTATCAGGGGCTTTATTGTTGTTATGGTATCATATTTTCTATACATCCTCTATTATTCTTTGATTATGACATACATAGTGGGTCTCAGGATCTACATCAGTGTTCAAGTGCTAGACAGCCTGGGTATCCATGTCAAATGTGATGTTCATGTTGAACAGCCATTATTGCGTAGACAGGCATGGATTTTAGTGTGCAGATGGTTGATATCATATATATTGATAGAATTGAAAGTGTAATGCTATCCCTACTTGATTTCCTCCAAAAATGGATGTAATTAAAATGCACATAAATAATTCTAAAATAAACTTAAAAACCACACTGTGAAAGAATGTGGGATATAAAACAAAGGACATGAAGTAGTGCTCTGTTTTAACCTAAAATGACCAGATGTGTAGGATTATATGTAATAATGATTTCTCCCTTTCTTAGTACTGGTGAGTCCTTACGGCTTAAATGGCACGCTAACAGGGCATGCGTACAAGATGTCAGACCCAGCCACCCGTAAGCTGATTGAGGAATGGCAGTACTTCTACCCAATGGTGCTGAGGAAGAAGGAGGAATCCCGAGAGGAAGCTGAGCTGGGATATGACGATGACTTCCCTGTAGCAGTTGAAGTCATTGTTGGTAAGAAAGCCTTTACGTGAAGAACTTTACTCTAGCTCCATGGTTAATTTAAAGAGATGACCACTCAGATAGACACTTCAGATTGTCGCGTCTGTGCCCTGTGCTCCATGTGCTGTCATGGTGACTCTGGGACACAGTCCAGGCAGGTGTGCTCGAGGTGTACTTTCTTCTTCTGTTGACCTGCTCACTGTGACAGTGGACTTGAGTGTGCGGACACTCTCTCAGGCCTGCTCCTTGCTGTCCTTCCTCACAGGTGGTGTCCGGATGGTCTACCCGTCAGCTTTTGTGTTGATCTCTCAGAATGACATCCCGGTTCCTCAGAGTGCTGCCAGTGTTGGAGGCCAGGTCCCAGTGGCGCAGCAGGGGCTTGGTAGTGTGAAAGACCCCAGTAACTGTGGGATGCCTCTGACGCCTCCCACCTCTCCAGAGCAGGTGGTTATAGGTGAGTGCAACCGAGCATGCTCCTGGGAAGAATTCCTAGAGCTTCAGCAGCGTGGCAGACTTCCTGCTGAACATGGTGGAGACCGAAGAAGAGCAGAATGTGTGGGTCTCAGAGTTGGACTGTGCCATCTGAGTGTCTACTCTAAGGACAGTGTTGGCCACCTTCTTGGTTCTGCACACGCACTTCCCTAGCATGCTTATATCCACGTTTCTGCCCTAGGACAGGAAACTCTACGTGGGTTGATTTGTTTCTGTTTGTTTTAAACAAACGGCAGATACTGTGTTAGCTTTGTTTGTGTCATGTGACCTAACCCCTGAGAGAAGCACTTTGGGAGAAAGGGTTTGTCTGGTTCCACTTGTACAGGGTCAGTTCTCCACTGCTGGGCTGCATTCATTCGGACAGAGCAGTATGGTGAGGCTTGGTTGGATAAGAAGTGAAAAGAACGTAGAGCAAGTGGCCAGGGCCAGATTGTAGTCCCAAGGACACACCCTCAGTGTTCCATTTCCCCCAGCCAGGTCCCACCTGCTACCTGTCACCACCCCCCAGTGATTCCACCCCTCTGTGAGCTTGGAGAGATTAGTCCTTACAGCTCCCCCACCCCACCGCAGGTGTTTCCTAGTCCAGTCCTCTGACAGTCAGAGTTGACCAACCATAACAAGGACTGACTGGGCCAGGAGTGATTGGAACCTTGGCCCAGCTGACAGTGGCTACCCGAGGACAGGTATGCAGTGGATTCTCTCTCTACCACGACAGAGTTGGGCTAGCATGAGGGGCTCCGAGTAGGTGCTGGGTCCTGTAGTGTCTGCCTTCAGATGCAGACACTGGGCAGTTCACACCCTCATTCATGGAAACAGAGAGATTGCTTGAATTGAGACCAGTTTGCCCACTGTTGAGACTTCCTGTACTAATACTCTTGGCTAGAATCAGCTTGTTTTCATTGGTGATCGCCAGCACTTGTGTTATGTGTTATATGTAATTCAGAGATGGCTTACAATATACAGGAAGATGTACATATCCCTCCCCAGCCTTGGGTGAGGCTGCACACAGGATCATAGAGCAGAGCATTTGTGTGACCCTTCCTGAAGAGGTTAGCCATTGACCAATTTTTGTTATAACTAAATGGAAAAAGGAAATACTTCCTTATATTTTGTAGTGATCCTCATAGTTAAGCTTTCTTGATATAAAGACCCTATCTGTCAGTATTTTGAGTAGTTCAAATTTTACTTAAAAATTTGTATTCTTAACAATTGGACTACTTCAGATTTTCATCATTTTAGTTTATCTGATTGTTTATCAGCTTGTTTCCAGATACTTAGTGAAATTTGTGTTAACTTCAAAATGAGCCTTGACCTCCAGTCACTTCAGAACTCTGAAGTTCACAGTTCAAAAGCAAGAGGCTCTGTCCTTGATGAGTTTTGTTGTGGCCTCTGTAACTCTGGATCATTGCATGTCTTCCCCATAGCTCTATGTATCACTGCACTGGTCCTTGGGAAAGTGCTCTCCCCCTGTTCCTCATTCTCTAAAATAACCCACACCAAGGGTTCTGGTGTCTTTGTAGTCAGATGACCTGTCCAGATGTCCCAGGATACAGTGCTGAGCTAGGGTTTGGCATTGTCTGTTGGCCACTCCCTTAGAGAGAAGGTTGCCTTGCTCCTGACTGCCAAAAGCTCTTCTGATAGGCCAGCCGGGCTGTCGGGCTGGCTAGTGGTGCTGAGATCACCCTGTCCTTCCGGACAGCTAGCTCTTTCCTCTTTTAGAGGCCTTGAAAACCAGAGACAGCAACTTTCAGACCCATGAAGAGTGTTCCCCTGCCACTCACAGCATTGCCTTGGATGTTTGAGGGAGGCTTGTTATCTGCCTTGATGATTCCTTTGTCTAGTTCTTTGGACAGACACCTGAGAACCAGTTGGAAAATGAATTATTTTGCACAGTGAACCAAGTCTGAAAATGAAATAAAAAAAAAAAGAAGAAGAAGAAAGTAGTGAAGTTCAGGGTCTCCTGACTCCTGCACTCTGTTCATCTGCAGTGTTAGTGCTTTGGGGAAGAGAAGGCTTCAGCTATTGAAAGTGTGGGTGTTGCCGGGTTTGTTTTGTTGTTTTTAATGGGGACAGGCCTAAACATCCCACAAAGCAAAATCCATGGTGCAGTAGTCATGGAGAGTGTTTGTATGAGAAAGGAAACTTCAGATATTTTCAAGAGAGCAGTGCAGCTTTTCCAGAGTCTGTACATTGACTTTTTTTGGTCATGGTGTTTTGTACTTTTGTGTGTTGAGGACAGAGCCCACGGTACATTTATTAAATCAAACAAGGGAAAGCCAAGAGCTTCAGCAACCAGTGCCATTGCAGTGGGTATGGCCAGAAGGATGGGCCATCCATCAACGGGGTTGAGGGCCTAATGACGCGCATTTGAGAGAAGCCATGAGTCCCCCCCCCCTGCCCCCAATAGCCTGTGGAGATGCCCCCTTCAGTATTTTAGCACTAAGCTTGGGTAACTGGTGTTAGGAGTAAGGCAAGTGGTTCCTCATAGAAGCTGTGTGCTAATAAATTCTTTCTCTTGCTTGGGTACTGTGTGCATTTATTACACAGCTGTTTAGCTGGATGAGCACAGAGCTGCCTGTGCTGCTGTCTGCCCCGAAATGTACTGATTGCCTTTAGTTTCTGAACTCATACTCAGTATTGTGTGCTTGTACTTTTAATATTACAATTATGACCCCTTCCTTACAAGTTAAGTTGCTGCGTGTCTTCCTTCCCAGGTGCCATGTACATGTTTATCAGGTCTGCTGCTTTAGAGAGAACACAGAAAATCATACAGACCTGGGCAAGTTAGTATTGGTTGTTAGGGGTATGTGTGTGGCGGGGGCCAGATTTCCTCATTCCCATAGATGGTGTTATTGCCAGGGGGTAGGAGACAAAGCCTCACAGATGTGAGTTGGCAGTTAAAATATGCAGCAGTGTGTGTACCATGCCCACCTGTGGCAGTCCTGATGTTGTGATTGTGCTTGTTTTCCAGGTGAGAGTGGAGGTGTGCAAAGTGCTGCCAGTCACCTTGGTTCCCAAGACGGGGGGATGATAACTATGCACAGTCCAAAGAGATCGAGGAAGATCCCTCCTAAACTCCACAATCATATGGTCCATCGAGTCTGGAAGGAATGCATCCTCAACAGAGCCCAGTCTAAGTATGTGTGCGTCACCGTTAGTCACATCTGCTGGACTGCAGGGTGATGAGGGCAAGTCAGGCACATGTACAGCTGTGGGACCAAACCCGAAGGTCTTCACAGTGTCATTTTTATGATGAAACTCAGTGGAATGTGATCTAAAACAGAGTTGAAAAACCAAACACCTCTTTATCTGATATGATTATTGTGGAAAATTCTCAGGTTCTAGAGCATCTGAAGATTGGCATGGTGTTGATGTGACATTTGCTGGCAGGGACAGCTCAGATTTACCCTGATTGTCAGAATGGCCGCCAGGGTTTGGCTTCTTGGTGTGCTGCGTATGAGTGGTTCCCAGGTACAAAGGGAATCAAACTTCTTGGACAGGGGTTGTCATGTGTTGGCCTTGTTTTCACGGCCAGTGCACACCTGGGTGATGCTGCACACCTGGGGTTGCTTTGAGGGCACTGTGTTCCCTCTGCCAGCTGCTCTGCTCCTGCCTGCTCTATTTAACATGGTGTGTGTGTGTGTGTGTGTGTGTGTGTGTGTGTGTGTGTGTGTGTGTAATATGTGTGTATGTCTCTAGAGAGAGGTATAGACACACATCCATGTATATTCTTTTTACCTCTCTTTTATATGTATGTGTGTTTGTCTGCATGTCCGTCAGTGCACCACTTGCATGCCTGGTACCCACAGAGGTCAAGAGAGGATGTGGGATCACCTGGAACTGGAGTTGTGGATGGTTGTGAACTGCCATATCAGTGCTGGGAACCAAAAACCCAGAGTCTTCTCCAAGAGCAGCCAGTGTTCACAACCCCTTTGCCAACCACCTCTCTAGCCTCTATGATTACTATTCATAAGAAGCATGGTGGCTCACGCCTATAATCCCAGCACTCAGGAGGCAGAGGCAGGCAGATCTCTGAGTTCCAGACCAGTCTGGTCTACAGAACAAGTTCCAGGGCAGCCAGGGCTACACAGAGAAATCTAGTCTCAAAAAACAAACAAAAAACCAGAAGCAGTCCCTCTCTGAGGGCAGAGAGGTGTTGGATCCCAGGACAGGGAGTCATAAGCAGTTTTGAGCTACAGACATGGGTCCTGGGAACCAAACTCAGGTGCCCTGGGACAGAGCAAGCAGTGTTAAGCACTGAAGCGCCTGTCTGGCTTGTCTGTGGATGCTCTTGTTGATAACTAATAGCTGCTCACCTAGAAGTGACTGAAATGCTTCCGAAGGAATGCTGTTCCAGGTTCTGTGTGCAGGGTAACACCTGACCCGGGACCAAACATTTGATGCTGATGTTTGCTTTCGGACAGTTTGATTCTGGAATAGGCCATTGAAGGTGTGCTAGATGAACTCTAAAATAATGTGTAGAAGATCATAGTCTAGGACTTGAAGACTGTCCCCAATCACTTAGAAATGATCTTTCCTTCATAATAATTGGTGCAAATATGTTTACTTCTATCTTCAATGCCTTTTCCAGGAAATTTCCTTCTCACTACCTTCCGTTTTTACTCAAAACTAGCTTTAGACCTCTGCTGTTTCTGACAGACCATGGCCCTCTCTCCCTAGCACAGAGTAGGGAGCCAAGACACCCAGGGAGGTAGGAAAGGCTGTGTCTCGGGAGTGAGTCTGCGGCACAGCCACTGGGAAACAAGTCCCCAAGCACAGTCTGTGGTCTGCTTCCATTGGTCCATTACTAAGGACATGTGGTTGTGGGAGAGAGTTTGGATTGCCGCTTTTTAGTTCACACTAAAAGTTTTAGAATATCGTCTTTAGCTGCTATTAAATAGTGCAGGGGTTCAAGAGTGATTTAACAACATATCAGAGTATATATAATATGTAGATGTTGTCAAACAGTAATTTAAAAATTCTTTCACAATTTTAGATGACTTTGTATGTACCGTGTATGGGGAGATGGAGGGTGCGAGTGTAAGTGTACGTTACTGAAGCCAGGCCTTGCTCCTGCCAGGCAGAAGTGACTTTCTAAAAGAAAATGACAGGGAATGATCCTGGGTGTTGGTTCATTGCTGTAAATACTAAATGTAAATACTAAATCCATGCTAATGTAAGGTGATCTTACAAGGAGGGACGTTTTGAACCCTGCTTCCGTGTGTGTAGCAGATAGGTCATTTTCCTCTTTAGTAGCTCTGGATTAGTTTATCAGCAGGATCCGTTACTGTGTAAAATGTATTTACACCTTAAGAGAAAAAAAGACTTTTTCTCTATAGAGGAATGAGTTATCATGTTTGTACTTAGTCACATTTTCACCCTTTCCAGGAGGAGCCAGGTATCAACTCCCACTCGGGAAGAAGAGCCTGCTCACAGTCCTGCTGCTTGGGATTTTGTGGACCCAACCCAAAGAGTCAGCTGTTCCTGTTCCAGGTGGGTGTGGACAGGCAAGCAGCAGCCACAGAGAGCCTGGTCCACGCTGCTGGCCAGCCATGGGCCACACAGACCACTGCATCTCAATCTTTATTTGCCAGTAAGGAAGGAGATAGCTTTGTCTGATGTGCAGAAGAGAATTCTGTTGTCAGGATTCAGTGTTTGAAAACAGGGTGGCTGAAATCAGTAGAACTGTGATAAGGCGACCTCTCAGATCCTTTCTGTTGGTGATTTTTGTTACCATTAGAGGTGCTGAAAGCTGACGTTACTGTAGTCGTGGAGTGTTTGGACGGCCCCTAGAGGTTCACCTTTCGGCCCTTGACTTACTAATCACTGTGTGACAGTTCAGGTTCTCATTGCCATGGACTTTAAAGTTTTAAGAGGAGACAAACTTCATCTCCGAGTTCACTGATGGTTAGACCAGGCCTTTTTCACTCAGTGTCTAGAGTTTCTAAAGCATAGGTTTCTCGTGTGGTTTTCATTAGCCGTCTGGAAACGTCACTAGAGATGGTCTGTTCAAAAGATGACCATCATGTCTCAGTTCAGGGCTTTTACTGGGGTGTAAGTGGATTGACTTGGAAAAGGGAACGCAGACCCTTTCCGTCATCTCTGATAGAGTAATGTTGGCCCTGTTCTGGTCTCCCTGACCCAGTGTTCTTAGCAAGCGCTGACCCAGTGGGCAGCCGCCTCTTGGTTCAGCCCAGTCACACTCACGGTTGACTTGCTGTGGAGGAGGTTTGTAAAGGAGTTGTTGGCTCACTAGGCGCCCTCTCTGAGCACACGCTGCTCTCCCTCCTGTCTTGGGGCAGATGTGGTTTGCAGTAGCTGAATATATATATATATATATATGTTACTTTTGACTCTTGACTATTGGAAATGGGGGTGTACCTTTAGCAAGTATGTGTGGTATACACTTTGGCAGGTTTAACTTGAGCCTATTCTTCTTTTTTCCTGGTCTTTTCTATGATCTGAATTTTCACTTAAAACATTGTTTTACTGATTAGTATCACATTAAAAGAAAACCAGCTACCATACATTATCGTGGGTGCGTTTCAAGTATATATAGTACATATATATATATATATATATATATATATATATATGTAAATAAATAATGTTTTACTTTTTGTGCTCTGGGATTACCACACTAGTTTTTAGCCAAACTCTTATTCCCAAGGCTTTTCCTAGCAGCCACTGCGCTGCCTCCTACATGCTTCCCGACCTTCTCAAACCCTGCGCTCTCGTCTTTCATTGTTGGGAGGGCCTTTGAGAAGCATCCTTGCGTCAGGCAAATGGCTTTGTGGTAGAGCACGTTCCTAACTCTTTTGTACAAGGCCGCCTTGGGGCTAAGCCCCAGCCGGCCCTCAGAAAAGAATGACAGACTTTACAGCATTGTCCCCACAGACCTGCCTGCCCACTGTTGTGCTGTGTCCCTTGGTCACCTGGATCCGGTCCGTCACGGACACTTGCTCTGAGATGTCTGCTGTAGCCTTTCGTGCAGCCACCGGTGTCCCTGCACTGTGTGGCTCTGCTCTCCACATCACTCAGGCTGTAGCTATGGTGCCTGGGGCTTTGGCACATGCTCTTGGTACAGGGTACTTTTCTGTTCTTGAACATTGTGCAGCCGAGTCATTTGATGGAGCTGGAAGGGCTGGCTTCAGAAAGCTTATACACGTTACAGCAAATCTTTCTCTGAAGACTCTGCCTAAGAATCCTGCAGAAGGCCTGGAGAGATGGCTCAGAGGTTAAGAGCACCGACTGCTCCTCCAGAGGTCCTGAGTTCAATTCCTGACTCACAACCATCTTTAATGAGATTTGGCACCCTCTTCTGTATACATAATAAATAAATAAATCTTATTAAAAAAAAAAAGAAAGGAAAATAAGAATCCTGCAGAAGACAGGTGGATCTCACCCTCCCAAGGAAAGTCCAGGTCTGTGTGTAGAAAGGGTTAGAAATGAACACCTGGAAGACAGCGAGGCCTGAGGTGTTGCTCACTGATTACTGTGCCCTTGTTGCATAAAACACACCTCCCCTGTACTTTCCTTGATAGCCTTTTTCCAAGTCAGGGGTTCTGTTTGTTTGCTTGTTTGTTTAAGAGTAGGTCTTTAGAGTAGTGAAGAGTTGACCAGAGTGTTGGCAGATTATCTGCTGTAGGACTGCCAGACCTATGGAATGGTCCACTCCTCTCACTGTTTAACAGCCGAATGGAGCGGGCTGTCCATTCTGTTGTCCCACTAAACCATCCTATTATGCCACACAAATCCCTTTTACTGCCCACAAGGGCATCATTTGGTTCAATGCAGCAGTAATTTAATGCCACCCAAGTGGCCTCGGAGTCACCGCTGCACCACAGGAGAGCTTGCAGTCTTCCCTTGGAGTGATTTACAGACAGAGAAGCTGGCTGACCTGCTGTGGAACTTGGCTGAGCAGAGGAAACTTGGCACCATTTAGTGGCCTGATCGAGCCATTCCTCAGGCCTGTGGTTGCCAAGAAGTGTGGGCAAATGTGGCATTCTTGCTGAGATGAGGTGGGTGTGCAGATGTGGCATTC
>CABHPR010144024.1:0-22681 GCA_902168415.1 Peromyscus melanophrys | reverse complement strand
GTAGAGTAGTTCTAACTTGTATGTTCCTTGGTCAATGGTCGAGTTCTTTGTGTTGCCAGGATTTCTTGTTGGATTGGCCCTTTTTACATGACATAAAGAGTAGTAAACATTTCTCCCTGTTTGACAGTTTACTGTTGTAAGTTTATTTATGGTGGGTGCTGTGTTTTGGACATGCAGAGGTTTGGGGTTTTTTTTTTTTAATATAGTGAAATTTATATAAGTTTTCTTTCATGGTTGGAGTTTAGAGTCAGGAAAACTTGATATAAGGAAATTAACTTGTGGGTTTTTTTTTTCTTGTATGAATCTTTGGCCCATTTGGGGTTCCTCTTGGTATTCTGAGATGATAAGAATTCACTCCCCCCCCCCCGTCTCTTTCTCCCTCTCCCTTTCTCCCTCCCTCTCCCCCTGCCCTGTAAATGCTCCTGGTTATTCTCATAGCCTTTAAATATACTTCTTTTCCTCGGATGATCAGATTATGCTCAGAGTCCAGAGAGCTAACCGTGGAACCGCCCATCAGATCAACAGAATGAATTTTAACTAGAATGTCCCTCAGATGCTTTGAATGTGAGAGTGATAGACCTGAGGAGTAATTTAATTGTGTCTTCACTCTGTTCTCTTGCTGACTTGCCAGGCTTTCCCACTGCATTGTTGGGAGCTCACTCTAGGGACCTTCAGGGATTATCTACCGAACCATTTTTTAGTTGATCTTGGGTTGTTCCTGCTCTATCTTCTTGCGTCCTCTCACTGAGGCCCTTCCTAGCAAACTCCAGAGCTAAGCAGAGGGGAGAAGAGGTGCAAGGGTCCCTGCGTGGCTCTGGTTGACTCCTGGAGACTGGAACTGAGTCTCCTGTTAATGTTCTGTTAGTCATTATGATTTCCACAACTTCACAATGAGATGGACAAGCAGCGGGGCTTTTGAGATGCCTTCTCTTCTGGCCAATTTATGTTTCTGTTGGGCTGTCTGGTGTCCTCTAGGATTTGACATGTAAAGACCCATTTCTTGTATCCAAACAGTTACGGTTCTCTGTGTTTTCCATGCGGTGGCTATAAGATGCCTGGCAAGCATTTCTATCTCTGAGAGTTTAGTTGACAGACACAAAATAATGTGTATACACTTGAAAGCGTGCAGAGGCTCGAGGTTGAGGCTCACAGAGTGAGGCCTGTCAAACTGCCAGTCACAGGTTATCAGTGGTTCTCAACCTTCCTCATGCTGTGACTCTTTAACAAAGTTTCTCTTGTTGTGGTGACCCCCAGCCATAAAATTACTTCCATTGCTACTTCATAACTGTAGTTTTGCTACTGTTATGAATCATACTGTAAATATCTGTGTTTTGCGATGGTCTTAGGTGACCCCTGTGAAAAGGTCATTTGACCCCAAGGGGGTCGTGACCCACAGGTTGAGAACCACTGCTTTAGATCCTGTCCAGTGAGCCATTTTAACCAAGGCCTTGGAGAGTCAAAGGGTTTCCCATGCGCTGAAGCCCACTTCACAGGGGTGTTAGGGCAGAGGAGGTCGAGGAATACTGTGTGGTCCTTCACTGTTAAACCTAGCCTGGTCTGGAGAGTGAGTGGGAAGCCCTTTCTGAGATCGTGATTGCTATCTTGAAGACATGGCTCCTGAGGAGGGCTGATGGGGGGGTTAGGACTGGAAGGAAGGTCAACCAGCAGGCGGGTTCAGGGCTCCTGGACAAGCCGATGTGAACTTTAACAGGGACAGGGTTTAAGGACAGAAGTGAAGAGACTGATTTCAGAGTACTGTGAGTCCCCAAGACTTACTGGCGGATGTAAATGAAGGGAGGGGTAAGAATGACCTGGTTTTCTATGTGGGAAGTGCTTCTGTTTCGGAGGAATTGGGGACACGGGAAGAATCAGGTTCTAGAAGGACACTAAGTCTACTTTGAGTGCATTGGATTTGAAGCATCCATGTAGAGATGGTTGATGGGCATTCAGATTTCAGCCCCGAGTTTGAGGTAAGAATCTGAAATGAAGGCGTTGGTTTGGGAACTGCCATCATAACGGTGAGAATTAATGCAGTGAGAAGATCTATGATTGCCCAGGAAACATGTGGAGAAGGCCAGTGTGGAGAAGAAGGCTAGGGGCGGAACTCCAGGCTGAGGGAGGGAGGCTGCCGATGAGAGCTGTGGCCAGAACCATTCCTCTGTCCAGATTTCCTTCCAAGCTCTTTACCCAGTCAGATCGGATCTGTCCTCAGTGTTTAATTAAAACCTACGTCTGTTGTGTGGAAATCCTTACCTTTTCAAAAGGCTTTTTAAAAGGGCATATATGGGAGTCAGCACTTGATTTTAATAATCAACTATACTTCACACAAAAGACTTTTGACTTGGCAGGCTTGTTCTCGACTGTCTAAAAAAAAGTGTGTATTTTTGCTTAGAAAGCTGACTGTCTGAGTGGGTGTGTGTTTGCATATAGTCACGTTGGACAACTACTATGCTGGCTGTGCGTGAGATGTTAGAGAAATCCGATTTAACTCCAACCTTAGTGTACCAACAGCTTAATGATAAAAACAAAGAGCCAGCGGATATTTTATAAAATTCATAGCTTCCCTTTTCTCCTCTCAAATGTAAGTTGAACTTGATTGTCAAATTCAACACACACACACACATACACACACACACACACACACACACACACACACACACACACACACACCCCACAGTGGTGACGTGAGCTCAGCTGCGGAATGGCAGAAACCACTAGGCAAAGATTTTGTTCGTGTTGTTTGGAAGTGTTCGAAAGTACACTTGGCATCTACAACTTTGCAGACTTTTTTTTTTTTTTAGCCTAAAAAATGTCTCCGTGTTATCGCAAGTTCTTCGGAAACATTTTTACTTGCTGTATAAAAACATATGGATGCTCCAGAGTTGTGTTCGCCGTTGCCAAGTGTTGGTTTCGTTTCCCACTCCTTCCCTGTGCCTCGTGCCGTAATGAGCACCCACACTTGTGCGCCCATCTGCGAATGCCGTCAGGTTAGCTTCCTCAGGTGAATTCCCGGAGATGGATCTGCTGGGCGGAAGAATAGGAGCGTATCTTGCGGACACGATCATTTTATTGGAGACTGTTGACGTACCAGCCAGGTTCCTTTCAGACCGTCCTGGCGTCACCTGCCATAGGTTTTCATTTCAGCGAGCTATTCTCTTTGTTGCTGTTTTGTTTCTGATAACAGTGCAGGCTGTTCAGGAGGTGGAAGTACCGTTGTCTTAGTTTGTTATCGATTGGGTCTGGAGTTGCAGCAATAGTTCAGAAACCTTCGTTCAGCGAACGTGACTTGCTAATTTTATGTTTCCTGCATTCTCTAGCATGTCTGGCCAAGATGCTCATTTGCCACCTCATGCCTGGGACATGGGATCTCATGGGGCTTTATGTGGTTTCTTGTTGGATCTGAGGAGATACTTCGCTCTCAGAAGGTTGTCAGAGGATGGGGATGGTGTCTGTCCCTGCCCCTACAGAGGAGAAAGCCCAGGAGAGACAAAGGCTTTGTTGTAGGAAGAAAGTAGAGGCCTGGGGGGTTGGAGCAAAGGGCCAGTGGTTGAGCCAACATCGCAGAGGCCAGAGGCTGGAGGGCCATACACAGAGGTAGGGTCCCAGTGCCTTGCTGGAACCCTGCTAAGGACTTGGAGTGGACCTGGGGGTGGAGGCAGCAGTCCATCATGTTCTTTTGTTTGTTTGTTTTGTTTCTTAAGATCCTTCTGGCTGTCGGCTTGGAGAAGATTACGGAGTAATTGTAGAAGCTGAGAGATATGTTGGAAAGTGACTTCTGTTGTCCTGGCGACAGGGTTATACTGATTCATTCACCTCTCCTCCACTTTTAGCTAGACTCACATTGTGACCATCCACAGCATAATTGAAAATAACTGCCAGGTTTACTCCATGGAAAAACAAAGCTTACCACATAGAAACACTGCAGCCGTGAGCTTGCCAATGTCTCTCTCTCACCCAGCTAGCTAAACCTAGGCAAACAGACTTTCCATGTCAATCTCGGGGACCTCTTGTCAACAGTCTTTGAACATCTCTGTGGAGTTAACTGGACTTGAACCATAACGATCTGGTGAATTTAGAAAGACATCCATATTCCTGTTGTATATCGGCAGAGCAGAAAGTGGGGTCATTTACAGTGTTGAAATAGAAAGGAAGGCGGGTGTCAGTTCCTGCCCACCTCAAGCCCTGTTTTGTCAATGTCACATGTTGAATCTTTCCAAGTCTATTGTAACCTCAGTACGTAGACGAGCTCAGAGTGTTTGACGTATGTTTTGCTATGTGTTATTGTGACAATGTCACGTATTTACCTGACTCCCTGGGCACAGGGAGAGGCCTCTGCGCTTGTACTATCGCAAGACCTGTGTGGTCCCTGGTGCTAAGCATCCATCATTCGGAGTTCCGTGGTGCTCCGAGGACGGAGATGAAGCTTGGGAGAATGTGTGTGCACAGGGAGGCTTGGGAGGCACACCCAGAGGGACTCAGGTGAGAGTGAGATTTCTTTGAAGCCATGGTATCCATTTATCTCATTCCGTGTTGTGGTTTTGCTTTGATCGAAAGCACTTTACCTAGTATTGAATGAAATTGATTACAGGGCATGTCTCTTTTGTTTTATATCATGGGTGCATCTTCTGGGGGAGCACAGGGTCCCCGTCTCCAGAATGGAGAGTTTGGGAGTTCTGTAGTATTTGGTTACTTTTAAGTTGGTGTCCAATCATTGAGCTTTGTAAGTTTGAAAAATACAATTTCATGTACGGTATTTAAGTTCAACCTAAAAGAATTCAGTTCTTGATTGTTTCATGCTAGTGTTTCTGTGATCACGGCCAGTTCTCTCTGAGCCTGGCCTTCCCTGCCTCATCTGTCTGGGCTCTGCACTGCTCCAGTTCCCTTCTTGACTGTTCACCTCTCTCGGGACGCTCTGGTATGGACGTGAAGGTCATTCCCTTAGTGTGAAGGTCATTCCCTTAGGTCAGCATCTCTTCTTCACCCCATGTGCTGCACAGATGACCCCGGGTCTCCTCCGTCACCATCTTCCCACTGCCCTGCTCTCAGGAGCTTACTCTCTGCCTCCTGGTGCCCTGAGCTCCTCCCCACACGTGTATGCTGGTTTTCTGGTTGCCCATGCCCGACAGCCTGGTCACCTCGGACCGTTTTCGCTCGCCTGCAGCCTGTAGCCTGCCTGTTCCTGAGCCACACTGGGACACAGTAGGCAGTGCACAGGGCCCCGGTTTTGTTCTGCAGCTGGTTTTGATTTTGTCTTCTCAGCACAAACACCTCTGGTCAGCTAGAGTTCGAGACCACTTTCCTCCTTCCCAGCCGTGGCACGGGTCTTACTAAAACACACTCTCCCAGCATTCAGTTCAGACAGCGTTAGTGGCTCCTGGTGACCCCTCTTACTCAGATCTAACATACCACCTCAGCACAGTCCCTTCTCTTATTTATCCCCTTGCCCAGAATCCCTGCTTCCTCTTCTCCTGACATTCGCCTCCCGTTTGGGGACCATCTTGCAGGTTCTGCCCGATGAGATACCATCTTCCTTTGAAAACATGGCGTGTATTTATGTTGCACTTTTAACGAGTTCCACCTATTCTTACATCATACCATTCTCTCCATATGTCCCACCCTTGTCCCACCTCTTCCCAACCCTGGGCCTTCAGCTGCTTATCCAACTTCTCTGGGCCTTGATTTCCTCAATATGTGTTTAAAATACCGGAGACACCACTCAGCAGTGGAGAGATGTTTGCTATTGTTAATACCCGCATGTGGGTGTGCAGATGTGATGTGTATGCTTGTGTATATGCATATGCACATCTATGTACATGCATGTGGAGGCAGAGGACAATCATATATGACCGCGTTTAGGAGCCCCCTACTTAGTGTCTTGAGATGGCCTCTCGCTGGACGTGGGGCTTGCTGATAGGCCAGCCATCAGTTTGCTTCCCATCACCGGGATCACAGATGACCACCAGCACACCCAACTTTTTCCCTGGGTGCTGGAGCTCAAAGGGCCTGTCCCTGTGCTCAATTTTTAAAGTGGGTGCTGGACATCTGAACGCAGGTCCTCTTCTGCCCCATTATTACATGTTGAAAAGAAAAGGTTAGCCAGGCGGCGGTGGCGCATGCCTTTAATCCCAGCACTCGGGAGGCAGAGGCAGGTGGATCTCTGTGAGTTCAAGGCCAGCCTGGGCTACAGAGTGAGTTCCTGGAAAGGCGCAAAGCTACACAGAGAAACCCTGTCTCGAAACACCCCCCACACACACAAAAAAGAAAAGAAAAGAAAAGGTTAACTACCTCCAGGACAGAGCATGTCTTGCTGTTCTGTGGATAGCACCATAGACTCTAGCGTGGTGCCCTGTACGTAGTTGGCACACCATGAAGTCTCCTTGAATCAAATTGAAATTTATCAGAAAGTGTAATTACCCGATAACAGATACTGTGTTTTGAAATACAGTCGTTTAAGCCAGTACAGAGTGGTTTCAACAGTCAACGTGAGGTCACTGAAGTTTTCCGGCATAATTTAACACAGAGCATGTGATTTTCTTGTTTAATGATATGGTGTGGCTAAAACAAGCCTAATGGCATTTTAAAATACACACTTTAACCTAGATCCTACAAAAATGATGAATATTGAACCTCTGGACACAGCTTTAATATTTGGAAAACGTCCCAAACTTTGGGGATCTCAGCAGGTCACCTGGTTCCGTGTTCGAGCCAACCTCTGCATGCATGTGTGCAGAGTACAGCTGCCCAGGAACGTGTGCCTTTCTCCGAGTCCAGTGGTTTCCGGTTCCCTCCTGTACGCGTGCATTTAGCTTTTCTAACGCATTCAACTAGAGGGTTTGAGAAGGTGTGTCTGGGATTAAGGTTTGCTGCTGGCCTTGAGGCTAAATTTGTGACACTTCAGATTTAAACATGTGACGTCAGTTTGGGTATCTGTTTTATTTTATATGATTTTGAAGAAATGATAGACATTATCATTGGGGTAGATATTTCATTTTAGATTATTTTTTTAACGGCTCACCTAATACTTTCCATAGGGACTTCTGGAAGCTTTAAAACTAGGTGACGGGTGAAAAATACTGTTAGTTTTTGCTGGGGAAGAATTTCCACCAGCGAGCAAAAGCCTGATGAAATGTCCTAAGCGATTTTACTCTGTTGGATAATATCAGGTTACAGTGTCCGCCCTCTTCCAGCTTGGAGGCACTTGCAGGAACCACCAGCTGGGGGCTCTGTTTTACCCTGGCTGGGATTCCTACACGAGGTCCATTTGTATTAACCTGAATGCTTGACGTGGTTGACTTGAAACACGGCCTCTTTATATGGATAGAAGCTCTGTTAGAACTGACTCCGTGTTTCTAATTTTGTCAGGATGGTATTGAAGTATTTTCAATGGTGAAGTGACTCATGTGTCTCTAATTGAAATAAAGAGTAAATGTATCTAGGAGTCCGAAGTTGGGTTTGCAGGAGAGCGGGGTTCAGGTAGAGGGAGGCGGAGGATCGGGTGACGGTGATGAGATACTTACGACCCACTTTCCCTGCTGGCCAGCTCCGCGTCTGTCTCGTCTGTCTTTACGACCTTTGTCTTAGAGCTAAGATGTCTCCACTGCAAACACTTGTGTTTTCTCTGCGTTCGAGTTAGAAATACTGAGAGATTTTATATTGTAGATTATATCTTCACCCCACCTTTTCTCAAAGTGACGAAACCTTGGGGCGTCGGGATGATTTACAAACCTATTAGCAGCGACAACTGTGTGAAAATTCAAAGGTATTTGCGTATGGCTTCCTGTTGTTTGGGTCGAGAGCATTCATTTTCCTCTCTTTCTACCAAGATAACTAGGTTTATCGGTTCCAAAATCGAACCCCGACAGATTTCTAGGGGCTTTATCTCTATACCCTCTGCTTCAATTTGTATCTTGGGATTATCTGCAAGGGAGCATTAGGAGTAAAGCTTACATGCTTATGCCATGTAAGCCATGCCTGTCTAGTCTCACTTGGCTTTGTTTCTCACTTCCTTATAACTGTTTTTAGTTGCAATGACCAGTCAGGCAGATCCTGAGTACCCTTTGTAGGCCCAGTGCTGCGGGAGTCTTGGGGAAGCCTGCTGCCGTCTGTACACGTCTGGGGTCTTACCGTGAACACACATTTGCAGAAGTTAATTTATAAAGATTTGAGAAGAGCAGGTGTTGACAGTACAGGCCAGAAAGCCCCTGCATGGAGGGAAGACTATTTGGTTTCATAGCAGCAGAGTGACCTGAGCAAGGGCCCTAGAGCCGGGTTAAATTTGCATAATGGTTCCATGATGTGCTTGTAATGGGAGCTTGATCAGGTAACTCAACTCCTCACTCCATTTTCTTGGTTATCAAATGGGGATAAAGCAGCCTACCGGATTGTGACTTGTGGTTTTTTAAGAAATTTGGTGGCATCTGTATGAATGGATTGACTTTTTTCCCATGGTCCTTAAGGCCCGTCCTTGGGAGGTGAGAAAGCGGCCACTTAGTCTTCTGTCTGCAATGGTTTGGCAAGGAGCCTTAGCTAAGAAGTCAATAAGTTAACATAATATAAACCATATAGGGCCAGGGCTGATCATTTCAACCATTGTTCTTGACTCTGAAAGAAAAGAGGGTAATTCAGTTCATCGGAGGAAAGGTGTTTCAGGCAAGAGAAGGGGAATGAAGGCCGTCTGAAAGTATTTTCATCTCTAGTGTCCACTAAGGATTCATCTTTGGGACTAAACAGGGCTGCCGTCATCAGTCAGAAAGGCGTGGACGTTTGCAAGATCACCTGTGGGAAAAGCATGCTTGTTAGTAAGCACACAGTCTGTGTCGGGTCATCCTAGTCCATCATGGAATGCTTTATTGAAGAAGCAGGGTGGTGAGGGAGAGAGAGAGAGAGAGAGAGTTCAGAAATTTCTTCTGAATAAGAGATGGTTAACTGGAAATTAAACAGGACACAAAGTGGATAAGCCAACAAATCTTTTGCTGCATATAAAGGCAAGTTGAAGGGAGACGCCTCATTCTGTGGTGCTTTGGGAAAGAGCGTATTGTCCACATCACATGCACAGTGCTTTCTTTTGAACCTTGTACTCTCCCGCACATAGCCTAGGACGATGTTTGTAAGGGTTTGGCTTTGGTATAGGTAGTATACTTACTAGGTTTATTTATTTCTGCTGCAGTGGACTTCCCTTTCCCCCAGTTCATCCTGTACATCACTGCCTTCCTTATTTTCTTTCTTTGCATTCTTTTTTCCCTGTTTGGCAGTTTGATATGCTTCTACAATGCCTTCTACTCATTCCCCACCACCCTTCCATCTCCCCTCCCTCTCCTGCTAAAACTCTTCTTAGCAGCAAGGCCCCGTCTACTTCACAGCTCTTTGTGTGTGTGACCCGCTGAGTTTAATTCACGTTTCTGGCAAGCATGTGTGGGAGTAACTTAGGCGAGCAAGGACGTCTTCAGTAAGACCACTGAAGAAAATGGCACCCCCTTCCTCCAACCATTGATGACCAGTAGTGCTTCAAGGAGGGGTGGGGCCTCATGGCTCCCTTCCCCATTCATGATGACATGTTCAGGGGTCCAACCTTGTGCAAGTCTTGTGTGTATAACCATGGCCACGGTGAGTTCATGAGTATAATGGCCGTGTCGTGTTGACACTCTTTGTCTGCTCCACCTGTGGCTTTTTCCCTGGCCCCACTTCTGGGACCAAGTCTGGCCTTGGGGAGGATTTAAAGAGTTCCAGTTAGGTACCAGTAGAGTCAGCAGTGAGGACAGATGCGTGGGTTTAATGCTTCATCTTTTAGGACTTACAACCAGCATCAGTTCTGGTCCAGGCTCCTGGGCCACCTCTTTTTGCAGAATCTTGGCTGTGATAACTCCAGGAATCTGGGTTGACTGACGTCGGATAGTTGTGATGTCGTGTCTGTTAATCCATGCTGAAACGGCCTCATTCCTGCCACTTGCCTGGTTATTAACTATTTGCTGTCACAGTTTTCTCTGCTTCGGGCTTCAGTTCATACCCTCATCCCCTTCCTCCCATTGCGATGGCAGGAGCTTGGGGCTGACGCGCTTACCTGAGTGGCCCCATCATCTCTGAAGTACAGGTAGAGACATTATCTGTTGATAGTGAGATACACCGTGATGACTCAAGAGGATGGGGAGCGGGTTGGTGATTGTTTATATGGGAAGGATGCAAGGAGGATGGGAAGCAGTCGCTGATTGTTTATATGGGAAGGATGCGAGGATTGTGGACAGCCAGGGGGTAAGATTGCTTCCGTCTAGTTCCTGTAACATGTGGAACCTAGAAGCTAATATTTAGTCAAGTGTATATTGAGATTTTTAAGGTGTAATTTTTTAGAAATATAACTTCTATATCAAGCGTAAATTGTGTCAGAGAAGTAAAACCAGTTAAAAAGAGTCAACATAGAACCCAGGATGAGACTAATATACCTAATCTGCAATTGAGAGACAGGCTGTGAGTTATCTGAGAGCTTTCTGGCGGCCGGAGCAAGAGTCGAAACCGATACAGCATAAAACAAATAACTTCGGTATGCGGTGCACAGGACTTAATAGACGGTTGCCTGACGGCTTTAGGTTCTGTAGGAATAACCAGAGGAAAAGCCATCTTGATTCCAGGAGAGCAGCCTGTATCTGTGCCTCATCCTGTCGGGTGTGTGGCATCTGGAGGTGCTGGAAGACGGGCAGAATTAGACCGGATTCAGACAACCGGGAGAGGACCAACTCCACTCCTCAAAAACATGGAGCCACAGTTAGTCATGGTATATTCTATTTGATAAGTTTAGATATTTCCAGATATATTCATATCCTTCAGAATCAGGTTGTTCAAACATCTTCAGATACCAAGAATTTTCAGCAGAAATGAAAAGATATTCTCCCAGATGTGGACCAAGCATGTGTCCCTACTGGTCATGTAGCGAAGATGCACAGGTCTCTCGATCATCTTGTTGGACTCACGGAGTGGGTGAACTTTTGCCAGCCTACGGACGTGTGGCATCACTGTGGTAGTCACGTGTTCTGTTCTCGGGGTTTGCGTGAGACAGTAAACCAGTCCATGGCATGTTGCTCTGAAGAGTGCTTAGTATGCTGTGAAAGTGAAGAATTGGGAACTGGGGCGCTGGGGCTGTGGCTCTGTTGGGAGGGTGCGTGAAGTTCTGGGTTTGATTCCCAGTGCGGCATATACCAGGTATGGTGGTGCATGCCTGTAATCCTGGTGCTTGGGAGGCAAGGGTAAGCAGATCAGAAATTCATGGTCATCCTTAGCTACAAAATGAGTTCAAGGCCAGCCTCAGCCATAAGACCCTGTCTCAAGCAAAACAAAGATGAGTTGAAACTAAGGAATAAGCCGTGTGAAGGATGAGGCATTTTGATGAATATTTAGGAAGTGTTTTTGGGGAAGGCTCTCCCAGGAAGACGGAGTACAAGGACCTTGGGTCTTTGAAATAGTGTAAGTACATCCTGTGCATCATGGAGGGAAGGGAAGGAAGGAAGAAGATGAGACCAGAGGAGTGAGAAGGAGCTGGAATAAAGAAAAACGTTTTGGTGCCAATGTAAAGGGTTTCCTTTTATCTTGAAGCTACCAGAAACATGAAGGTTTTGAATTGAAAACTTACTTAGACTTATGCTTTATTAGGATGGATGTGCCAGCAACCTGGAAAAGGGTTGCTGGGAGTTAGACTACCTGGGAAACGTAGAATTACTAAGTTAGAACTTGTAGTCCTCTAATGGCTGATGGAAGCAGGGCAGCCGCAGGAGAAGAAGGGGATCTCGGTCTAAAGTAGAGAGAGAAGTTGGGCTTCTTGTCAGAGGGGATGTGAGGGGAGATGGAGGCGGAAACAGAAAAACCCTGAAGGTCATTGTATTTTTTTTGTTTAGGCCATAAATTCCTTTTTGTGTTTCCTTTTTTTAGAGTGAGGTGAACTTCAACTTAGAGAAACCATTAAAGCCGTACAGTGAGGCACTGATGTGCGTTACGGCGCTGTAAATACAGCGCTATAAATACCACTTATCACGTCTGATATTCATCATGCCCAAAGAAAGGTCCATGGCTGAGAAGCAGCGGTTCGCCCCTTCTCAGCTTCTACCTATGTGGGAATGTCTCAAGTTCTTTCAGTTTGGAAGGAGATAGATGCCAGGGATAGAATTCTTGTTTGATAGAACTCTTCTCTCCCTCTCTCTGTCTCTGTCTCTGTGCGCACATGAATGATGTGGTAGTTTTCGCTAAACTTCTTTCTCTTTTTAAGAATTTCTTTGGTGGAAAGAGCACTTTTCGCTTCCTTCTCTGCTGTTTTACTAATGTCACTCCCTCAGAGGACTTTTTCCCCCTTAGAAGTAATTTAATGGAGAGATGAAGAATGGGGCGGATGGCTGAGTTACCATATGGACTTGACTACCAGGGCAGCATATTTCCTGAACAGTTTTCAGGGGAAACAGAAGTACTTGTATCTATAGGTTGTTTTTGAAGAGTTTTTGTTAATTTGTTAGGAGTTTTATGCCAACTAAGCATGTAACAGTTACTGGATACAAATAAAAACTGCTGTGAATCTGCTTCTGACGTAACAGAGTTAAACCATGACAGGGTCTTTACAACGCCATTGCATCCCCGGAGCAGAGCCTCCGCTTCCTTCTGGAGGTAACTACTACATGCTTATTTATTTGAGTAGGGAGAGCTGAGACTGTTTCATAACAAAGGAGACCCCAGCGCAGCTTAACTCTGTCTGTGCTTGTCCCTGGACAGTGCGCTGCTTACACTGGTTTGGGAGCTTCATAAGAGCAGGATTCTGTGCAGCGTCGTGAGCAGTTTTCACTGTGCACTGTGTGGCTCTGCAGCCGTCTAGGAATACACAGACTTAGCTGTGTGACTGCCCAGGTTGTCCATCCTTCTCCTGCTGGCCTTTGAAAGTGACTTGTTTCCAGGTCTTTTCTTGGATGAACAATGCTCCGGTGAACATTTTTATGTTACGAGACCGCAGCGTTTGCAGTGGGACGGAGTAGCGGATGGTGGGAGATCGTCCAGCAAAGCTGAGAGACTATGACACGTTGATTTACGTAGATTGTCCCAATTTGCCACTCACCAGTAACGCATCAAATAAGCCCACTGACTGCTACTTTTGCCGACATTGGGCATTGTCCAACCACTTCAGTTTGGTCAAAGTGGAGCGTGTAAATATTAGATGTTTGTGGTTTTGTGGTTAAGTGCTTTCTTGTGGATGCGTACAAACCATTTGTGTTTCTTCTGTGGGATTCTTTTTCTTACCTCTTCTGGAGTGTCTGCTTTGAACCTTACGTGAAATTATTTACTATGCAGCATATCCTTCTCTCTCTACTTTTTCTTGCTGGATAGTGTGTGAGATTCATTCCTGTTACTGAGATTAATAAAAGTTTGTTCCTTTGCTATATACTACATTGTATGAATGCATTATATGTCATGATTTTTGTTTGTTTTCTCGATAGACATTTAGGCTGTTCGGTGTGTGTTCATTTTTGCCAGATGTTGCCAGGTTTCTAAGTGGTTGTGCCTATTTTCATCTGCTAGGTGTGTGTGTAGGGTGTTGGGCTCTAGATTTCACTTGTCATTCAAGTTTACACCCTCTTGATGGTATTTCTATTTTTAGCTGTGTTGGTGGGCGATCTAGTGGTACTTCACTTGGTTTTAAGTTGGATTCCCTACCACTAATGGAATTAAGCTCAGCTAGATAGACAGGTGCCACATTTGCACATTTACTATTGGGACATCTTTTTTCTTAGTGGTTTTAGGAGTTCTTTATCCTTGCAGTGAGTTCTGGGATGTGCTACAAACCTTGACCCAGTATCACCGCATCGTTACTGGGAGGACCACGAATTCTCCTCTGTCTCGTGCTGCCTTCATCATAAATCCATGCACCTGTGGCTTGATTCTTCATTCTGTTCTTTTAGTATATTATTGTTTGTTGAAAGTCTTCGTATCTGGGGCGTTGGGTCCACCTTTTTCCTTGATCTTTGCACTTCTGTAATTTTTAAAGTGTGTGTGTGTGTGTGTGTGTGTGTGTGTGTGTGTGTGTGTGTGCGCGCGCGCGCTCATGCCACAGTGCACTTGTGGAGCTCAGAGGACAATTTTGGGGAGTCACTTCCCTCTACACTATGAGTCTTGGAGTTGAACTCAGGTCTCAGGTTTTGTGGCAAGGACCTTTACCCAGTGAGCCACCTTGATGGCCCTCCCTGTAAATTTTGTGGTAGTTCCCATGATTTTGAGATTTTGATGGAAAACTGCTGGGTTTCCTGATTCATTTTGGGATTTGTGACTCTTACCATTTCTTTGGTTCTCTTTAATAGAGTTTAGTAAAGTTGCGGGCTTCTCTTACCCATGTGTCTGCACACTCTGCCTTCTTACTTTTGTAAATAGAATCCTCTGAAGCTCGGCTTTACCCGGGGTTGCTGTTCTTCGAGCCTTCCTATTGATTATAACAGATATTTGCATATGACTCTGCTTTGGTTATGGGCAGTCATAGGACTTGAGAGGGACCTTTGTTTCCCACACAGCGTTTCTTCTTTCTGTTTTTGTTCTACGAACCTGACTTGCGTGAAATAAATAAACCCCAATAAAAAGACACGTGCCGTATTAAAAATGAAAAGGACCAGTTGGGACCTTGAGCAGAGAGAGTGCGGTGGGCCGAGCAGGGGCTGCAGGGGAGTGAGAGTGCAGATTGAAAAATGCAGACCACCAAGGCACTGCTCATTTCTCCAGTTCTGATCCGCTCCTGTACCAGGGGTCTCATCAGGCCTGTGTCTGCTTCCCTCTCCAGGGAAGACCAGAGGCCCCATCTAAACAGCCTTCCTGCAGCAGCTCCCCTTTCCAGGTGGCCAGACGGGAATTCCAGACCAGTGTTGTTTCCCGGGATATTGACACAGCCGCCAAGTTCATTGGCGCTGGGGCTGCCACAGTTGGTGTGGCTGGATCAGGGGCTGGCATTGGAACTGTGTTTGGTAGCTTGATTATTGGCTATGCCAGGAACCCATCTCTCAAGCAACAGCTCTTCTCCTATGCCATTCTGGGCTTTGCCCTGTCTGAGGCCTTGGGACTCTTCTGTTTGATGGTCGCTTTCCTCATCCTCTGCACCATGTGAGGCTTCATGGCGTCACCCAGCTGTCCCTGCTGCTTTGACTCCATGCCGGTCCTGGTGCTGGAGTGTGCTAAGCTTTACCATTAAACAACGTTTCTCTAAACCAAAAAAAAAAAAAAAAAAAGAAAAAGAGAAAGAAAGAAAGAAAGAAAGAAAGAAAGAAAGAAAGAAAGAAAGAAAGAAAAGGACAAGTCGGGCAGTGGTGGCGCACGCCTTTGATTCCAGCACTCGAGAGGCAGAGGCAGGTGGATCTCTGTGAGTTTGAGGCCAGCCTGGTCTACAGAGTGAGTTCCAGGATAGCCAGGGCTACTTAGTGAGGAAACCTTGTCTCAAAAAAACAAAAAAAACAAAAAACAAAACAAACAAAAAAAGAAAAGAAAATGGTAATCAATCATACTGGGTATGTTTTTATTAATTTTGAAACAAATACTTCTGATACTTGTACATTATGAAGAAAGTGTTCTGTGGGTTTTGGTAACTATCATCTGTGTGCTTATTCTTTTTTGTAAAGTTTATTACACTTATTCCTAATAAGAGTGCATTGACTTTTATTATTAATTATTAGTTACCGTTATTTTTTGGTTTTTGATTTTTAAAAGGTTATCATTATCATTATTATTATTATTACTATTATTACATTTGCTTCTTTTTTTGTGTGTGGGCATGTGTATGTGTGCCGTGAGGCTCATGTGGAGGTCAGAAAACAGTTGATGGAAGTCAGCTCTCTCCTTCCATCACGTTGGGTCCCGGAATCAAACCCAGGTCATCAGCCCCAGTGGGAAGTGCCTCTGCCCCACAAGCCCCCTCACTGGTGGTCTTGAGTCACAGCACTCCTGCCTCAGCTTCCTGAGTTCTGGGGTTACAGGCACGCACCACCCAGCGCCAAGTTTTTCTTTCTTGAGGTGATTTACCTTTTTGTAGTCTGTTTCTTTTGTTGATCTGATAAAATGTGTGGAGTATTATAATGTAGAGCCTCTCCAGTAATACTCCAAACCCAACCCAGTCGTGGCGTTTATTTACTACTAGTTTTACTATCCTGTGTGTGGGGGCGTTGGAGACAAACACTCACACCTTGGTGTGCATGAGGAGGTCGAGGGCACCGAGCAGGAGTCGCTTCCCCCTTCCACCTTCATGTGGGTTCTGAGGACCAGACTCAGGTCAGAGGCCTGTGTGGCAAGGGTCTTTACCCACTGAGCAAGCCTGCCTGGCCACTAGATTTAGGTGTTTTTGGTTTTTTTTTTTTAAAGGGATTTTGATGCCGTTCATAAAAGGCAACCAGCTTATGATCTTAAACTGTGCACTTCTGATTATTTTTTCAAGGATTTACTAGCTCCTTAAAGCGAGTTTAGGTTAAAACAGGTTTTTATGTGTGTGTAAAGTCTCTGGACGGTCTTTAAAAGTGTCCTTTTCTTTGGCAGTTTAGCAGGGTTGGGCATGTGGCCTCGACTGTGGGTCCTGTGTGTCCTGAGGTTTATAATCGTCTATATTTTGCTTTCCATAGGAGTATTTCCCCTGGTAGTTATTTTTGCTTCTCATTTCCTTCATTCAGTGTTTCAGGAAATCGCCTTTCTTTCTTTACTAGTCCCTACATTCTAAATTGCCTCATAAAATTGTACATGTCTGTGCAGTACTAGACGATGTTTCAGTACAGGTAGGTGCGCACTGAGAAATATTCAGGGTGAGCATGCCTCTCTCCCCAAACATTGATCCTTTCCCTTTGGTTCAGGTACCAGGTCCTTCCTCTGGGCTCTCTGGACATGCACAGTGTATTGTGGGGAACCCACTTCTCCAGCTACGGTCCCTGTCACCGTTCCTCTTCTCCCAGCCCTTTCTAAACTGCTGCTTTGTTTTAGTATTTTCAAAAAGCCAAATTTGACTTGAAAACACTATAGCCTGTTTTAAAATCTCGTTTTAACCAATACTTCTCTCCATCACTCTGCGTTTTGTTTAGTCTCGCTCCTTCTCTGGTGGATTAAGTTGAGAATTAAGCCCATTATGTTCCAAGTTTTTCTAGGATGTGTTCAAGGGCTATAGAATTTCTTCTGGGGCTGCAGAGATGGCTCAGAGGTTAAGAGCACTGGCTGCTCTTCCAGAGGACCCGGGTTCAATTCTCAGCACTCACATGGCAGCTCACAACTGTCTGTAACTCCAGTTCCAGGGCATCTGACACCTTCACACCAATGCACTAATAAAACATATATAAGTCTGAATTTTCATTTTAAATGTTTTGAATTTGCAGGTTTGTAATTTGGTTTTACCCACAAATATTTAGAAATATAAAGTATAGTTTTTCAATATGTTTATCATTTGGTTAATGAATTATACATTAATTATGTTAATCTGCAACCTTTTTTTTTTGAGACATGGTCTCTCTGAAGTCCTGGCTGGCCTGAAACTTGCTGTGTAGACCAGACTGACCAGTATTTTATTTTTTAAAGATTTATTTTTATTCATGAGTATACATGTTTTGCATATGTGTGTGTGTGTGTGTGTGTGTGTGTGTGTGTGTGTGTGTGTGTGTGTGTGTGTCCGTCCGTCCCTGGTGCCTGGGAAGGCTAGGAGTGTTGGGTCCCCAGAACTAAAGTCACAGGCAGTTACGATTTGTGTGGGTGCTGGGAACCGAACCCAGGTCCTCTGCAGAGCAGCCAGTACTCTTAACTGCTGAGCCATCTCTCCAGCCCTCAAACTTGGTTTTTGAACTCATTCTTTGAAGTTTGTATAGCTTTATGATTTAGCTTCATGGAGGTGTTTGCCAGGTGCTTGTAAGGGGTGCACATTCTGTAATTTTCAGGTTGAGATTTCTGTGTGCATTAACTCAGCTTTTAAGTTGCTTTGTTAAATCTTTAGTGTTACAATTCCTAGCTCAGTCGGTAGAGCATAAGACTCTTAATTTCAGGGTCATGGATTCGAGCCCCATGTTGGGCACCAGATGTGGTAAGAATCCTAAAGGGTCTTATTAATAGAATCAAACCTGAAGCCAGGTATTGGGGTGAACACTGGAAGATCAGTGAAGCAGAACAAGCCACAGCTACCTCACCTCGCCAGTTCCTCAGCTGATCCTGTTTCCTCAGACTGGAAGCCTCTGAGTTCTCATCCAAATGGATCTCAGCTGAGCTGCTGCTCAAAAGCCTGAAAGCTTAACCAGCCAAAAGCTTCTAGTTTCTGGTCTTCACGCCTTAAATAACTTTCTGCTTTCTGCCCTCACTTCCTGGGATTAAAGGCTCACTTCTTGGGATTAAAGGTGTGAGTCACCATGCCTGGCTATTTCCAGTGTGGCCTTGAACTCACAGAGATCCATGCCTCCAGAAGGCTAGGATTAAAGGTGTGAGTGCCACCATTTTCTGGCCTCTGTATCTAGTGGCTTTTCTGTTCTCTGACCCCAGATAAATTTATTAGGGTGTACAATATTTTTGGGGAACACAATACCACCACAATGTGGTCCGAGTGTCTTAACAATAATAACAAGACCAATTTAACACATTCCTCCATTGCTTCTACATTATATAGGCTCAGTATCTGCAGAAGTTTAGGATTCTCGTGGTACATTGAACCTGTTGGGTCATGTCCCTCTACCTAGGAATGCCCTTTTCCTGGGTCTGCTTTGTGTTTACAAGGCTTTTGCAACCTTTCCAGGTTGTATGGCTAGTAATAATACCTTTCCGTGTTTAGCAGTTCTATTCCCCTAAAGTCTGGTTTGTCTCTTAGACACGCTGTGCTGTGGAGTTTGTGGAGAGTGGCGGTTTCGGTCCCTTCCCTGGCGAGTTTGGTCCGGTGTGTGATTACTGATCTGAACATTCATCTGCTTGTTTTGTTGGCCCTGCTCTTCTGTATTACCTCCTCCAAATCCTATTGTTGTAGACTCAGGGTTTTTGTTGTTGGTTTTTTTTTTTTTTTTTTTTTTTTACTGATTTACCTGTTTTCTTTTACCCCTTCCCTAGCTTAGGAGTTCTGTGTTACGCTGATGTTCTTTTAATTCATACCTTTTGTATTATCAACTTTAAAAATCTGATGTTATCCTAAAACCTACAACTTGCAAAGGAAAACAAAACCAAATCCCTTCAATTAACACTAATTACTACCTTTTCCATTCCTCATAATTTACATGAACTATTGTCCTGTAATTTTAAATTT
The DNA here is from genome assembly GCA_902168415.1 of Peromyscus melanophrys. NCBI lineage: Eukaryota > Metazoa > Chordata > Mammalia > Rodentia > Cricetidae > Peromyscus > Peromyscus melanophrys. The sequence goes on along the minus strand of CABHPR010144024.1, from coordinate 3,450 downwards.
GTGTTTAATAATTCCACAAATCTGGCATTACCTATGCAAATTTACATTTTTCTTTATACCGATTACTTTTCTACTGCTCCTTCTAAGTCCAATGGTCCAGTTGAGTTTGTGGACTTTCCTACTGAGATGTTTTGGAGGTTTCTGCAGTGAGTACCAAATGTCAGGAACATTTCATCTGGTGCCTATCTTTTCCACTTTAGCTCTTGAAGTACTCAGGTCCCCAACTCTGGCTTTGAAAATTTACCCGCATTAGCTATTCTCTGAAACAGTGGAGTATTTTTGAAATGTCCCTTCGGAAAAGTAATCAGAAATCTAATACTCATTACCTACAGCTTTGAGGTTTTGTTTGTTGTTTTTTAACTAGAAGAGCACCCAGTCGTCTCTGGAATATTTGTAGGTTACTGGCGGAATTGCTGAATACTGACAGCCTGAAATAACTTGAGCTTTCCATATGTGCACACGGGTGGTGGCTGTCAGTCTAAGGATGGCCACCTCTCCTGCATATGGAAAGTTGTTTGGAACTTTCATACAAGTGTACATATGTCGGTGTATCTAGATACAGCCCCTCACTACCCCCCGCCCAGTCTCTCCCAGGAGCCCTCCATCACATGTCCGTCTGAGTTTCTTGCCTTTCTTTCATAATTTCTAATTCCCTAGCATGTGTTTTTTTAAACCCACCGAGTCCAGTTAGTACCATCCATGTGTGTGCATAGGTGTGGGGTTATCCACTGGAGAATGGGGTACCCGCCAATGACCATCCTAGAGAAAAGTGACTCTCTTCCCTTAGCTGTCATCACGTCGGTAGCTCTCCAGCCAGGGGCAGGGCCTTGGGAGCCCCTCCCACTTCACGGTGGACTTCTGAATTGGCCTGATCTTGTGTGGGTAGCCACTGCTCCTGTGAGCTCAGTCTGGAGGACTCCTACCTATCCTCTGGTTCTTGAACTCTTTCCGCCCCCTCTTCCGTGGCGTTCTCGGATCCGTGGTGGGGATATAGATGCCCCATCCGTGGCTGAGCACTCCCAGTTGCTTATTATCGGGCACTTTCAATGGCAGTGCATCTCTGCATTAGCCTCTACCCCCTGCAATCCGAAGCTTCTCAGACCACCAGTCTGTGGATAGAACATTTAGATGGCAGTTTGGTAAAGTGACCATTTGAGGGGGGGAAGGTTCTTCCTCTTCTGTTACTTCACAACACTGGTTTTGACCAGGTTTACAGTATCAGGTATGAATTCCCTCCTGCACAGCAGGCCTCAGAGCCAGTCAGGAGAGCAGCTGATAGCCCCGACTACCCCACTAAATACATCTTCCCTGTCAGTGGCTGCTGTGGCCTGAGGGTCCAGCACTGAATTAAGGGCACTAATGTCCTTTCTCCACGAGCAGCCTGCCTAGCACCTTCCAGCAAGCGCTGTGAAAGCTAGTTAGCAGGACGTTCCTGGGCAGGTCAAGATTGATTTCCTGGGTCCTGTCCCAGAGTGTGTGGTGCTTCAGCAATAGGATGTTGCCATCCAGCTGTGGTGGGTAGCTAAGAGCAGTGGCAGTAGCCTGTGTCCTTTTGGGTGCTCTGGGACCTGTCTGACCAGAAACTGTTGGGGAGGTGATACCTGCCTGGCACTGAGATTTTCGTTTAATAACTCAAATCCTTCTGGGAGTAGTATTTACTAATATAGGAACTTCTGTTCAGGCTCTCCTGTTAAAAAAGAAAGATTGTATTTTAAGTCAGGTTATCAGCTAGTGGGGTTTCAGAAGGCTTCTGTGAAAATGGGAGAATATTGAGAGCTAAAGGTTTAAGCAGGAGTGCGGACAGGGAGGAGAGGTGGGGCATGGGTTAGTTTGGGGATTGTGTTTATATTCCCCTGGAAAACACGTACCGTATTTTTTCTTGATGACAAACAGGCGGTCTGTTCCCGTTCTTTTAAAACCTTATTTTCTGTCTGCCGTCGTGATTGAAGTCCATGTCAGTGGAGCTGTGCTGTTACTTCTGCCCGCTCCTTGTGACCTCTGCCGTGGGGATAGGGAAGGAGCTCAGCCCGGCAGCACCACCCCCCTCTTCACTCCTCACCGCTCCTTCCTTCCATTGTATAGAATTGGAGTTGGGGAGCCGATGACTGCCTGTTGCCATAGTATGGAACTGTCAAAACACTTGTGTTTTTCTGTAATTACAAGTCGGGTACCCTGTGTCAGCAGACCTCTGTTGACTTATGTTCCATGTGAGGAAGCCCCTCCCCCAGCACCCCCGCGGGCTGCTGTTCTGTGGTGAGGCCACAGTCTACACCTGGAGTAACTTTAGAATTGTGTGTAGTTACCTTATACTATACACATTTCATGCTATTTATCGTGATTATTGGGTACAGATTTAACCATTTTTGTCCCTAGCTGCCTTCCCCAAACTCAATTCCCATACAGACTAACTTAACAAGAAATAAATGCTTGGGCACATTTCCTGTCGCAGACCAGTTAAAGTGCCACCCACTGCCGCATTCAGAGGCATTATCGGCGTCCCAAGTTGGAAGCCCCCTGGATGGGTTAGTTGGGGAAGGGGACAAAGGACTAAGCATTCTGGTTTGGCACTTGAGAATTAGCGTATTTTGTATGATCTCATATAGAAATGAAATTCTTATTGTAGACACTCGAGTTTAAAAAGATTTTTAGCATTTCTGTAGTTGATGTTGGAAATATTTTCAGACTTTGAGACTAATCAAGCCTTAGTGCACTCACACACTATTGGCTTTTATTTGCCCTACCCTGTTCATAGTCTTTTTTTTTTTAACTTTATGTTTTATTCTATATGTACTTTAAAATTCAGTTTGAAATTAACAGAGTTTGGTCTCATTTTGGGCTTGTCACGCATAGATGTCATTTTTCTCTGGTCTTTTTTTTTTTTAACTTCAAGCTTTGCAACAGCATATTAACATTTTCTAATTTTATCTCATATTAAATATGAAATAAAAAAAGCAATGCATTTTTAGAAATAGCTAAGATTTGTGTATAAAATGCCTATGTATTCAGAGTAATAAAAGTTATGTTATAAATAAAGTTATGAAATATTACATAAATAATATAACTAGGTAGCCTGGGTTGTATATAGGAAAATGCATTGTTGGAGAGTTGAGCTAGTCTAATAGGATGTGGTGTGTTGGCGCCATCTGCTGTTCAGTAGGAGTACTTACCTTTTGTGTACGTCTGGATTTTTTTCTGAAGACTCGCTCATTCCAAAACTGGTACGTTGCTTTGGGGCTTTTAATTTAGTCACTGCTCTGTAGGATCCGGGTGTTTGGACGCCCTCGTGACAGTGTCTGTTCAAGGCTGGCCAGTATTTGGATCTCTGGCTTCATAGTTGTCAAAGGAACCTTCTTGATAACTTTAACTGATCATGTTTTCCACATAGCATTCTTGTTTGAAAACACACAAAGACTACTGGGTTAAAACTGAGGTTGAGCAAGGCTGTTCTGA
>CABHPR010144023.1:23493-59062 GCA_902168415.1 Peromyscus melanophrys | reverse complement strand
AGAGAGAGAGAGAGAGAGAGAGAGAGAGAGAGAGAGAGAGAGAGAGTGTGTTTCTGATGTTTTAAACAAAAGTGGATTCCTTTGAAGAGCTCAAGCTGAGAGAAGAAATAGTCTATGACAGGACAGGGGAACCAGTCACAGAGGTGGCAGCAGAGGCAGCTGACGGCGCACCCAGTGTCACTCACTGAAATGCTATAGAAATTCAGGGAATGGGAACGTCATTTGGGGTGGAACATGACTGGGGAGGTATTTGGACCGGAACAGTGTTCCTGAGACGCATTTCTCAGAAGAGGGCCTAGGGTTCTAAGTTCCTTCAGAAAGAGTGTGAACCCCAGGGATCAAAGGTTCTCACGTCTTCTGAGGGCGTGGGATTCACATAAACTCCCTGTGGCTGGATAGAGGACACTTGTGGTTAAAGTACACGTGCTGTCACCAAGCTCACACTCCGCTTCACTGTAGAGGCTATGCATGGGTCCCCATGCATCTGCAATAAAAAGACCACACACAAGCTTCCAGGAGTAATGCTCCACCTACAGCAGCCCATTCGGGATCCCCAACAAAACCCTGGTGCAATCCAGGTTGTTAGTGTGACTAAATAAAGCCAGTGGGTACTGCCCCTTTTCCAGTGTCTGGCAGTTCTGTTTCCATAATTGTTTTATACCCTTAAAATCATCATCCAAGGAAGACCACACACATCCCACAACGCCTTTGCTTTGCACAGCCCGCTCTCGAAAACTGCCACGTGTTGTTAAGTTTGGAAGCCGCCACCCGCAGATCACAGCCATCTCTGCCAGCAGACCTGCCTCACAGGCGCCAATCCGTCAGAAGCTGTGTGTGTGAACAGTGTCCACTTTGACAGGGGCTTGCACACAGTCCCAAAGCCACCAAAGGGAATCTCTGAGAGTGTCCAAAATAACAAGAATCGTTACAAGAAGTATGTGATATTTGGAGGGGGAGAGGTGACTTAAAAACAGATCTAATCATTGGAATACATATTTGTTCTATAACTTTCACATGTTTCTTGTGAAGAAATGTACGGAAAACAATGTCAAGTTTTTGTTTGTTTGTGGTTTTGTTTTTTGTTTTTTTGAGACAGGGTTTTATGTGGTGTTTTGGTGACTGTCCTGGATCTCGCTCTGTAGACCAGGCTGGCCTCGAACTCACAGAGATCCGCCTGCCTCTGCCTCCCGAGTGCTGGGATTAAAGGCGTGTGCCACCAACGCCCGGCCAAATAAATCTTTAAATAACAATAATAAAGAGTTACAGGTTGATTTTGAGCCATCAGGCTGGGTGCTGGGAACCGAACATGGGTCCTCTGCAAGATGAGTAACTGTGCTCCCAACCACTGTGCTCCTAACCACAGAGTCATCTCTCCAGGCCTGAGATTAAGAAGAAAAAAAAAAAGTTTACTACTGACTAAATACCACCAATAACATGTTTAAAATACATGTCAATCATAGCACTGTGTGTACACTTCCTTCTAGGTGTTCAAGTATAAGTCATCTATCACTTCACATGTATTTGAAAAGATCCTCCAAAGATTGTGTGCTCAGGTGTACTTATATCTCATCAACCACCATAAGGAAATAACCATTTCGTCTGGGCGATGGTGGCGCACGCCTTTAATCCCAGCACGCGAGAGACAGAGGCAGGAGGATCTCTGTGAGTTCGAGGCCAGCCTGGGCTACAGAGTGAGTTCCAGGAAAGGTGCCAAAGCTACACAGAGAAACTCTATCTCAAAAAAACCAAAAGAAAAAGAAAAAAGAAAATAACCGTTTTAAGGCAGTCACTGCAGAAATAAAGCAGTCGCAGTGACGTAGCTGGCCAACCACGCTGCCGTTATGTCTTTGATACGCTGTACCACGAAACACGGCTTCTCGCTAACGAAAAGCATAAACGCTTGGGAATGAACCCATTGAACAGAAGGTGACAACCAGGAAGTAGTGGATGGGTTGACACTCGTACCCTCCCCCTCCATATAAATGAGCTAAAATCACAAACCTGGAGGGAGATGGTCTCTCTTTAGCTTTAAGATTTTGTCTTTGTTAAAATGGAGCAGTCTGTAGGGCTGGAGAGATGGCTCAGAGGCCGAGTGCTTTGCTACACTTGAAGAGGGCCTGAACTCAGTTCCCAGCACCCAAGGTGGATGGCTCTTAACTGTCTGTAACTCCAGCTCCCTGGGATCCGATGCCTCCTTCTGACCTCTATGGGCATGAGCACACATATCATACACACGCAAGCACACAGGCACATACATTTAAAAAATTAAAATGAGGGTTTTTTTTTAAATTTTTCAAAAGTGGGACAGTAAATATACCTGCTTCAGAGGGTAGCTCTGAGCAACAATCAAAACCAGTAATAAAAATGGAACATCTTGCCCATAGCAGCCACTGAAATCAGGAAGTGGAGGCTGCTGCATTCCTTACCAGACAGTCAGTGGAAATCCCTGTAATGTCAAAAGTCATCCCAGACTTCAGAACACTGACAAACAGTTAAAGACATGGGGGGGGGGGGGGGAGTAACAGATGAGCATCAATCAGGGCATTGAGGAGTGTGGGTGTAAGGAAGCCATATGCATATAGAGGGCAGACTGTGACCATCAGAAAGTTTTTCCAGGGTGTCCCTCCGCCATAAGAAACAGAACAGGCAGACCACCGATCCCTCCCTAAACACACTGGCTGCTCCAATACTCATCCCCTTACAGTTTAAGCCCTCCCTGCTTCTGAGAGCACCAGCTGTCCTCACTGATAGCCCAGTAAGGCAGAGGGCTCACCAGCTCCCTGAAGGAGCACAGTGCATTTCCAGTCCTCTGGGCTCATTAAGGAGGCAGGCGTCCTAAGTTACTAATCCGTCAAGCTAACTGTAAAACACATTTATGCATGTTAAAGTATCTGAAATCATGGCTGTGGTAATATATTGTGTACCCTAATATAATTTGCCTGAAGATCAGAGAGACAAAAGAACAAGCCACTGCGGCGTCTCACCTCACCAACTCCACGAATCCTCTGACTGAAATCCTCTGCATCCTCACCTGAAAGGCTCCAGCCAGAAAAACCTCTAACTGAAAGGGATGCTTCTGCCAAAAAGCCTTTAGTTCCTGTCCCCTCACGCCTTATATACCTTTCTTCTCCCAGCCATCACTTCCTGGGATTAAAGGCGTGTGTGCTCCCCAGTACTGGGATTAAAGATGTGTGCCACCACTACCTGGCTCTGTTTCTCTCCTAGACTGAGTCAATCTCATGTAGTCCAGGGTGGCTTTGAACTCAGAGATCTAGATGGATCTCTGCCTCCCCAAGTGCTAGGATTAAAGGTATGTGCCACCACCGCCTGGCCTCTACAAATCTAGTGGCTTGTTCTGTTCTCTGATCTGCAGGCAAATTTTATTAGGGGACACAACATATATCACCCACCACACATGGGTCTCATCATCTCAACTTCAACTGAACCGTGTGTGTCTTTGTCACGGCCAGCATGTAACTGCTGTTCAACCGCTGCCTTCAGGAAGATGGCTCTATGATTCGGCATGGAAACCAGGGTTCAAATGTTCAAAGCGCAATGCAGAACAACAGGGATGCATCTGCCAGAAAAGAAGAAAGCATTTGCCTCTGGAAGATTGACTAAAATTGCACATTTTTTGTTGTTGTTGTTTACTTAAAAAGCAACAAACAGGCGAATGTGTTTTCTCTCTTTTGTGGGAAATTACATTTGCTGACCTACACCGTTTAGTGACGTATGTAAAATACAGTCCTTAGTGACATCAGTAATCGGCACTATTCCTCCATGCTCTACATCTGAAACCACTGTTGCTGAGCAGTAGTGGATGGAGCCATATTAAACCAACCATCCTAAGAAAACAGAATTACAGTGTATTTTTTAGAGATAGACATGGAGGATGCAGACATGACAGGCATCTAACCATTCTGCATGCAATGAGTTAGGCAGAAGGTGTGTCACCATTGCAATGTATTCCCAGCAAGCATTAATTAATTATCAGAGAGTTGCTTTCTGTCTGTCTGTGGTGGTTTAAATAAGAATGGCGCCCATAGGCTCAGGTTTTAGAATATTTGCTCCCCAGTGGCTGGTACTGTTCGGGGTACTGTTAGGAGACACAACCTCGCTGGAGGATGCACATCACGGGATCGGGGCTTTGAGAGTCTAAGAACCTGTGCCATCACCGGTGCCCTCTCTGCTTGGGGTTCAGTATGGAAGCTCTCGGCTTCCTGTGGCTGTAGCTAGGCCATGCCTCTGCTCCACCATCACGGAGTCTCACAGACCTGGAACCGCAACAAGTCAACCCTCCCCTTCTGTGGACTAACTTGGTCATAGTGTTTGTGTTTTGTCATAGCAACATGAAAGTAGCTAATACATTGTTATTCAGGTTGACTTTGTTGTTTAGGATGACGAACTCCTTATATTATTTTTTTTTCTAAACATGGGGGTATAGATTGTCATGGCAGCACACATTCCATGGTAAACTGTGTGTGTAGTCAGGAAGATGGGGCAGGAAATGAAGGCACAGTGGAGAGGATTTCATGGGTTATTTTTAAAACAATCTGTGCATACCAGGACTGTCATGGTTGGTATCTGAAATCTCCCCCCAAGGCCATGTGCTAAAGCCCTGCTTGCTAAAAAGGGAAAGGAGAAGATGGATGAGAAAGAAGATTGCTCCAATATACGGTGGAGCAGACTCCAAAAGGGAGGGATGGTGAATGACCAGGTGTCAGGACCAGCCCCCACCTTTACCTGGGTAGTCTTGAGGAGTGGGGGATAACAGATTTAGATAGAAATACAGAGGGGGAGAGAAACAGAAACACAGGATAGCCTCGGGAGGGCCTAGATCCTTATCCACCGGCCCAGAATTTTATTCCAAAGGGCTTTTTATAACAATGCCAAGGGGCAAGGCAAAAGACCTCCCCCTGTCTAGATACAGCCAAGTGTAGACCCTTCCAAATACCTGGTACCCAGGCCCATGGTCCAATCATCCTCTTATGCAGCCCTGCTGTTAAAGAAAGCTCAGATCTCACTAGGAAACCTCTATGGGCTCCCACAACAAGGAAGGATCAGAAAGAAGCAAGACTGAAATCCAGCAGATGAAACATTGAATCCTACTGCCCCACCCCTTGCTTGGGCATCAAGATGTGGTGTAATAATGTGAGGTCCAGCAGGCAGCCTGGTCCCTATGACTCTGCCATCTGTAGTCTATATGGCTTCCCATGGCCTACAGCTTTCCTAACAAAACATTCCACCCTACTGACATCTCTAACACCCTGAGGTTTCTATTGCAGACTGTGTTTCACCCTCACAGCTTTATGCATTGCCCTCTTGTGAGCTGCCTGAAGGGATCCTGACCCTGCTGCACATTGATTTAAGTCCTGGGCTTTCCTTGAAGTTGCTGCAAAGTTCCATGAACATTAACTCTTGTGTTCTGCACACCTGCAAAACCATTATCATGGGGTAAGGCCAAGTTCTAACTCCAGCTCGAGCAGGAGCTGATGAGCTCTTGGATGACAGCTAACATGGCCTCTGGGGGCCTTGGCAGCTGCTCCCGGGAAAATCACTTCCCTTGATGGTCCTGTGCAAACAGGGTACAGCTGTGAGTGTTCTGGAAATGAGTTTACAATTTGACACCCTTGAACCTACCATGGACAGAGTTTGGTCAATTCTGGAAATCCCCTAAGGCATCTCTCCTGCTGTCCCACATAGAAGTTCTTGGCTTCTTTTTAGCAATGGTGATGTCTTTACCAGTCATGCTGTCCTCGTCTACAATACTCACTCCTTTTTCTGGTCACCATGCACATTTTACAAACCCTCCACTCTGCTTCTTACTCCAGATTCTCACTGGAAATCCATCCAAAAGAAACCAGTCTCACGCCACATCCCGAATGCTACTCTGTCATGAGATTTCCTTGGCAAAAATCCACTAGAGCAGTGATTCTCACCCTTCCTAAAGCTGCGACCCTTCAATACAGTTCCTCATGTTGTAGTGACCCTAGCCATAAAATTATTTTTTGTTGCTACTCCATAACTGTAATCTTGCTACTGTTAGGAACCATAACAAAAATATCTGTGTTCTCCGATGGTCTTAGGAGACCCCTGTGAAAGGGTTATTTGACCTTCCAAAGGGGTCACCACCCACAAGTTGAGAACCACTGCATTAGTCCGTTATCTTTAAACTCAAACTTACACAAAGTTTCAGAACATGAACAAAATAGACTAATCATTTGCCAGAATATAACACGAATGGTCTTAAGTTTAATTCTAGATCGATATGTAGGTAGGTAGGTAGGTAGGTAGATAGATAGATAGATAGATAGATAGATAGATAGATAGATAGATAGATAGATAGATGTTAGATAGACAGAGAATAGAGTTTTCATTCCCATTTGGAATTTGAACCTGACCTTCCCCTACCCACATCCCTACTGACATTCTTGTTGGAAAAAACATCCTCTGTGTTGCCAGGTGAAACACTCTAACAAAGCAAAGGTAAAACCTGTAAGGCCAGTGCAGGCACAGCAGGGCAGGAAGCTTTCACTCTAAGGCAGGCGGTAACTGTCTCTCACCCACTGGAGGGAGCTCTTCTTGATAGTCAGGATTGCCATGACTGGTTCATCAGCATGAAGGACAGACTGTGTGCTGCTGGTTGTGTTTTATTCTTACTCTTTTGGCTCTTTGGTCTTTTGGGGGCCTGTCCCCCAGCTCCCAAATAAACCATACACAGAGGCTTATTCTTAATTACAAATGCCCGGCCTTAGCTTGGCTTGTTTCTTGCCAGCTTTTTTAAACCTTAAATTATCCCATCTACCTTTTGCCTCTGGGCTTTTTTCTTTTCTTACTTCTGTGTATCTTACTTTCACTCTTATTCTGTGGCTGACTGTGGCTGGGTGGCTGGGTGGCTGGCCCCTAGCATCCTCCTCTTGTTGGTCTCTTTCTTCTTTTCCTCCCGGATTTCCCCTCCTGTTTATTCTCTCTGCCTGCCAGTCCCGCCTATCCTTTCTCCTGCCTCACTATCGGCCATCCAGCTCTCCACTAGACCGCCAGGTGTCCCAGACAGGCATAGCAACACAACTTCACAGAGTCAAACAAACGCAACACAAAAGAATGAAACACATCCCCGCATCATCAAACAAATGCTCCACAACACAAACGAATGCAACATATCTAAAAACAGCATTCCACAGGTGTGACAGGGGGAATCAGGTCTCAGGAAAGGCCAGGGGTTGGGCAAACACAGGCAAATTACAAGATGAGGGAGGTTTGTGGAATATTGGCCCTTATCAGACTAACTGCTTTTGATAGGGGGAAAAAAAAGATTTTTCACATTCTTTTGAGCTCCTGGCAAAGTCACCTATTAAGTTCTGCTTGCAGCATTCTGGGCTTTCTCCAGCCCATGTCCTCCCAGATCTTCCAAATGAGAATGAGGTCGAAACCCCGACTCCCCGGAGCTCTTCAGTATGGGTCAGAATCCCGAAGAAGTGGGCTCTAATGCCAGTGAAGGAATGAACTTGCCTAGTGAAGTCAGAACAAGCAGGTAAAGAACAAAAGCTTTCTTCTTCCATGTCCTTATATGGGCTTCCAGCAGAAGGTGTGGCCCAGATGAGAGGTGGGTCTTCCCACCCCAAAGATCCAGATTGGAAGTGGAACTTCCCATTTCAAATCAAACAAAAATCCCTCACAGGTTTCCCCATCTGCTATGGGATGTCTTTCTGTATGATGTGAATATGTGTTACTCCCATTGGTTTAATAAATAAAGCTGTATTGGCCTATGGCAGGACGGGATGGAGTCAGGCGGGAAAATCCAAGAGAGATAGTGAGAGAAGAAAGGAGAGTAAGGGGAGACACCAAACCACCATCCAAGGAGCAACATGTAATGGGACGCAGATAAAGCCATGGAACATGTGGCAATACATAGATTAATAGTTATGAGTTGAGTTAAGTTATAAGAGCTAGCTAGTTAGAAGCCTGAGTCATAGGCCATATAATTTGCAATTAATAATAAGCCTCTGAATGATTTTATAAGTGGCTATGGGGGCCAGGCAGGACAAGAGAAACACAGGACCTTGGGGCCAGGTGGGACTCGAGAAATTTACGGCAACACCCGCCCACTTTTTGGATTTTTAGTTAATTCAGATGTGGTCACATTGACAACCAAGAATAGCCATCCCTGTTCCTCTGTCTTATCATAGCATATTATTGGAGTTATGTGAAAACTTCCAAGGGACCGTGGCTGACATAGTCGTGTGTGGTCACCCTGAAGATCTTTGGTATTTGCAATGAGGGAGAAAGAAAAGAGAGCCGAGCAGGAAAGAAGCAGCCAAACGCCAAGATGGGATGAGTTGGAATAGATGGAGATGCCCAAGTGTCCCCAAGAAGCAGCAGCAAAAGAAAAAGCCACCAAAGGGAGAAGCAAGGGCATTCCTGGGCCAGAGGGGAGAAGACATTTGTTAAGTTCCCTTAGGAGACTGTGTGCACTAAACTATGCACCTCTGCTTCCCTGCGGAGAGCCTCATTGAAGCAACAGGGGAGGAACTTTTAAAGTAAGTGCTTAGCTGGACGGTGGCGCATGCCATTAATGCCAGCACTGGGGAGGCAGAGGCAGGTGGATCTCTGAGTTCAAGGCCAGCCTGGTCTATGGCATTAGTTCCAGAACAGCCAGGACTACCAGGAGAAACCTAGTCTCAAAAAACAAAGACACTAAGTGCTTAATTTTAGAAATGAAAGTACTACCACTTCATGTTTTGTTTTATTACAAGTTGGAAGTTTTCACATAACTCCAATAATATGCTAACAACTGGCTCCACCTGTTGTCTATAATAACCTTATCCAGATTCCCAGGCCTTAGCAGGGTGTATTAGGGTTTCTAATGCTGTGACCAAACACCATGACTAACCATCAAGTTGGGGAGGAAAGGGTTTATTCAGCTTACACTTCAGCATTGCTGTTCATCACTGAAGGAAGTCAGGACAGGAACTCACACACAGCAGGATCCCGGAGGCAGGAGCTGATGCAGAGGCCATGGAGGGGTGCTGCTTACTGGCTTGCTTGCTATGACTTGCTCAGCCCACCTTCTTATTGATCCCAGGACCAGCAGCCCAGGGATGGCACCACCCACTATGGGCTGGGCCCTTCTCCATTGATCACTAAATGAGAAAATGCTTTACAGCTGGGTCTCAAGGAGGCATTTCCTCAACTGAGGCTCCTTCCTCTCATGACTCTAGCTTGTGTCAAGTTGACACACAAAACCAGGCAATACACAGGGTAAGGTGGGGGACAGAGAGGAGATGGGTCCACCAGGCAGGGGTACGTGGGTAACAAAGAGGAGATGGGTACACCAGACAGGGGCCCAGTGGAAGGCATGACACAAACTGGGTGATGGAGAAGAGTTTAAAGGGATTGCTTCATTCGTTTGTTTTTAAGTCGTAGGAAGAGCTAACGGAAAGCAACAAGAAATTCTGCAGTTCTGTAGCGCTCACAGGAGCTGAAAGCCCACTGGGGACGAGTTAAGAGCAATTACCAGAACAGCCGCAGAAAGAGCGATATAAAGAATGGTCGAGGGAGCTTTGGCTTTTCAGAGAAATGTTCTGCTGATGTGAACAGCAACCCAGCAGGAGAGCTCCGGGGAGTCAGGGTTTTGACCTCATTCTCATTCTTCAGCCTCCTGCTAACCTAGTCCATAAACCAAGTGCAAGTGAAATCCAGAAAGCGAACATGTAGGTAAGAGCAGTCTGTTTCAGTCCCTCTGGGTGCAAAGCAGTATAGGAAAGGAGAGGGAAGGAGCCGAAAGAACCGAACAGCATAATTCATCTTCCTTGTATGTAGGACCCACTCTTGTCTCTGAAAGGATGAAGAAAAAACTGTGTTCCAATACAGAAAACTCATGGAATTTTATCAGCTGCTATGGTATTACATGATGTCAGTGTGGTCAGATTTCTATCTAAAAATAAAATACTATCCACTATAAGTAGTCTTCATATAGGGCAGTGATTTTCAGCCTTCCTAATGCTGCGATCCTTTAATACAGTTCTTCATGTTGTGGTGACCCCCCAATCATTAAATTATTTTCCTTGCTACTTTATAGCTGTCATTTTTCTACTGTTATGATTCATAATGTAAATATCTGACAAGCAGGTGGTCTTCATGCAGATGTTCTTAGACAACCCCTGTGAAAAAGGTCTTTCAACCCAAAAGGGGTTGTGACCCACAGGTTGAAAACCACTGATATAGGGGAAAGAGACAAAAAAAAATGGCATCTAATTAATAGAAAGCATGTCCACTACTATTCCTTTTCTTATAGCTTTTCTCAAGACCTAAGGTAGAAACCATGGATTGTAAGACTTCTGGGCAAAGATAGCAATTTAAAAAAAAATCCTCTACAAGACTCTGTGAATAAAAAACATTTGAGTAGCAAAGTGTACACTGTATACCTAAGATACAGGGAAAAAAAGCAATGGGACAGCTAAAAAGACGGAGAAACAGACAGACTCTGCAGAGAAAAGTAAGCAGCAGCCCACAACCCCACTCCTGACCCTCTGGAGGGAGGAGAAGTCAGCACTAAGACCACAAGGTAGACCAGTAGTCCCTGGTGAGAACAGACTACCAGTCCTCACTATAAGACAAGCATATGATTCTCATGAGCCTTTAATCCAGTGGGGGAATTTGGTACGCCATAACTCCTGCATGACAGACCAGTTTTGAAGGATGCAGCCATTTTGTTGCCACTGATACCTTAGAGTACTACTGCCAGGTGCCATTTTGATGTGACTGACATGTGGTGGAGCCTGCAAGGAAGAGAGAGACATGGCTGAAGCAGAGAGGATGGACATGAGTGAGAAGGAATCAGGATGGAGTGAGAAGGAATCAGGATGGCAGGGGCGGGGCATGACAAGAGCTATGGATTTCATGATTAGTGTGATGGTAAGCCATCAGCAACAGGAGAATGCCCAAGCTAATGTTTTGTGTTTTCTCATTTACATGGCTCTAAGATAGAAAACAAATAGTTGGAGGGAGGACACTCACAAATTATTAGAATAATTTAGAGGAGAAATAGTCACAGCTTAGAGGAAAGTTAGCCATTTGAGGAATGAGAAGATCCAGCTGTTATTTCAGAGTTAACACAGAGAAATTTCTGGCACATTCAAGGTGAGCATGCTGGATCAGAGGAAGCCGTAGTTGATGCTATCTGCTTCTGAATGTTGTCTGACATCATAGGAAGGCTTTTTAAACGTCTCTTAGTAAAACCTCCTGATTTTGGTGATAAATATCCTTCCAGTCATGGCTCAATTTTTGAAAGGTTAGCCTAGAACAAATGCAGTTCAAAGTTTGCTCAAATCATTGCACTGGAACTCACTTGGTAGAGAAACGCAAACACCCTAAACAACATCCATCACTATTCTACTGCTGTGACGAGACTCCGTGACCAAGGCAACTTATAAAAGAAAGTGTTTCACTGGAGGCTTGCTTACAGTTTCAGGGGTTAGCCCATGATCATCATGGAGAGGAGCGTGATGGGAGGCAGTCATGGTGCCCGAGCAGTAGTTGAGAGCTTACATCTTATAAGAAACTTGGAGACAGAGAAAGCAAGCTGGGCATGGCATGGGCTTTTTAAAACCTCCAAGCACACCCCCAGTGACACAACTCCTCCAAGGTCATATCCCCCAAACAGTCCCAACAACTAGGGAACCAAGCATCCAAATACACAAGTCTATGGGAGTTATTCTCATTCAAACCACAACATCAGCTTATCCAAAAAAATGACAATTCCATAGACCACAAAGCTGCTCCCTGCTGCATCTCTCCACATCTGGAGACCAAGCACAGAAGCATTAACTTTGGTTTGGCCATGAAGGAGGTGCAGTTCCCACACAGACAGGCTCGCCGCTCACCCCCTCATGCTGTGGGAGGTTGGCAAATCACTGACAAATGGCGTGAGGAGTCGACTCGTGGCACCAGATTGTAGAAGAAAACACTTTAGACAGCCAGTTGGTAACTTTTTCTACCTAGTAACTTTGACCTTCTGTGAAAAGACATACATGATCAATACCTTCCCTTCTCCCTAGTGGCTCTGCTGTGCAGGTGTCGTGTCTCCAAATCTAACCTTTGTTCGTTTGTCTTTCCCTGCTCTCTCCCTCCTCTGTACCACAGTCTGGATTTTGAAGATGCACAGCTTTCTCTTTGTATGTTTCATGCTATATCCCCCCATTTTCTGATATAAAAGCCTTGTATAAGTGGTCATCCCACTTCTCAGAGAAACTTACCCACCCAAACACAGTACATTGACTTCTTTTTAGGAAGACTGAGGAATGCCCTTCCTAACAGGTCTCGCCTGGAAATAGAACAGCTCATTTAGTGCAAGCCAGGGGTACGTGTATTTCTCCCCATTCACATTGCCTCTCTGTTTTATCCATAAACAGCTAATAGTATATGTGGAACATAGCCAACATCTTTCTCCCTTTCAGAATCCCGTGCTGTATCAAAAATGTAGAAGAGGGTCTTCAAATCAGATAAACCTGCTTCTACAAGGGTCAACTATGTTCATAAAACATTTCTTCACGTCTCTGATACCATTTTTTTTCATCCTTAAAGTGAGGCTGTGGAGGTGTGTGCTTGCACACGTGCATGTGTGTGTATGTGTGCAAGTATGAGTGTGTGTGTGTGTTCGAGCATGGGTGTGTGTGTTAGCTTTATATCACTGCAACAAATATGAGAAGCAACTGTCTTGCAAGGAGATAAGATTTATCTCTATCATAGTATCAGAGGTTTCAGTTCCTGGCCAACTGAGTCAACTATATTTGGACCTGTAGCCAGGCTATTTGTCACAGTGTGAGTACACGGTAGAGCGAAGTCACTTACCTCATGCCCACGATGCAAAAGAAAGAGAAAGTAGAAGGAGCTGCTATCCATTTATCCCCCTCAAGTGTACACCCATTTGACATGAAAATCACCACCAGACCTAAAGGCTACATATCTCTCCATAACCACTGTCCTGGAAACTAAGCCTTTCACCCATGCTTTGTAGGGCTGGGGAGATGGTCCCGAGGATAAGACTATTTAATGTAAAAGCATGAGGACCTGGGTTTGATTCCCTAGCACCCATATAAAAAGCCAGGCATGGCCACACAAGGCTGTAGGCTTGGTGACACAGGGGACAATGACCAGAGAATTACTAGAATTTTCTGGCAGCCAGTTCAGTGAGGGACCCTGTCTCAAATAATGTGGCATAGACTGATAAAGCAGGACACCCAATATCCATCTCTGGCTTTCATATGCATGGCCATGCACCTACTACACACATACGCATACACAAACACACAAGCACACGCCACACACACAAAGCCACAGGCCTCTGGAGACAAACGTTAGCAGTGTAATACTATAGCTACCTCATATTCATAGACCAAGCATAGAGTTATGAGACTGATGGGATAACGATGGCGATGATAATGATGATATTACTGATTAAAGGAGAAAAACACAAAGACAGAAGATTTATAATATTCATGTTTTTATTGAAGCTCAAGATATCATGTTTCCATAATATTATCATAAATATTATTTTTCTTATACTCAAATAGCAATATCAGACAGTTTCTATAAATAAATCTATATTAATAAACTGGCATAAATAAAATGCATATTTATAATAAATAAACTTACGTAAAATATTGATTATGGAAATGGAGTTACATAGGCTTTTTTCTAAAGGAATGAGAAGTTATCCCTTTCATTTTTAAAACACATTTTTTAAAAAAAAAAAACACATTACTTTTCTCTTGTATCATCAGTTACAATAAAATATTATCAATGAATCTTTGTGGTTAGAAAGTCTACATCTGGTCTTATGGACGACATGACATTGGTTTTCTTTTTCAACTGAGCCGGGTTTCGTGTAGAATCTCCTAACGATGGTGGGGGTTTAGCTTCTCCCTTTCCTTTATGAAAAAAGTCCTTTCTGGAATCTTATCGTTGTTTTTAACAGGCGGGAGGGCCCGTTGTTCATTTTCCAGCTTCTCTCGCTCAGGCACAAGCATTTTTCAGGAAAAAAAACAGCAGGTTGAGCTCCCCGATGACTTTGATCTTTCCGCCCTCTCCGAGCTGTGAAAACAAGAGCATGGACTGATTTGAGGACCTGTGTGGTTTTCTAAGGAGGAACTGGAAGCATGGTTTGCACCAAAACCAAGTGTCAGCCTTCTCTAAAAGATTAATAACCAACAATAATGTACTTTTAGCATGAACAGAATGTGGTTTGCCAAAGACCTCAAAAATGGTGCCTTTCTGAACTTTCATGCACAGGCATTCCATGTTACTTGCATTTCTCACTAACAAAGTTGTTGATGGGTGTGCTAATCAGCCTTCTTGAACCTTGCACAATGCACACATAGATAAAATCATCCTACTGTATCCCACAAATTACACAATTGTTTGCCAATTAAACATAGATGTTAGTGGGGGGTTGGAGAAAAGATTTGCTCAGCTCCTAGCCATACTGGACAGCAGGAAGCCATACTGAGACCTGAAGATGTTAAGTGCTACCCTGCCAAGGTTTGTCCTGCCACATAGCCCTACACCTGTCCATGACCCACTACTGATGACTGCTCAACTCGAACAGCCTTGACTCAAAGACCCACATATGTACCCACAGAGTTGGGCTTTGTCTGCGCTCACCTTCGTAAGAGGAGAAACACAGTAGATAAAGCAGGTTTTCGTTTTGGTAAAGAGGGTGTCAAGCACATCTGTTCCATAGCTTTAACTAGTAAAACCCCAGATAGGAATCATATGAACATTCCTTTGTTCCTCCTACACCCAAGTGTGATAAGGGTGAAACTCTTATCAATGAGGAACAAAAACCTGAATTCAAGCCCAAGGCACGTCCCTCTGAAATCCACCTAATCCGTTACTCATGTTCTAGATTGTTCCAAGAAAAATCCTCTCTTGGCGGCCCTCTACATTTTGTTCTCTTCTCCCTTTCTGATTCTTTCCACATATTCTCCCCAGACTTCCTTCCTTACAATGCTAAACATGTTATTTTTGTATCATCAAGACTCCCACATCTACGAAATCTTATGGCTTATCTTACCCCACCCTGCCATCCATTCTACTCCATGAGCCCGCCCTCTGCTGTCCCTACTTAACACCTGCCACGGCCCCCTTCTGGTGCCAGGCAGTTCTGACCAGTTAGTTCCCTCTGGCTACCAGCTTTATGTGAGTAACATTCCTTCCCCTGTTGCTGGTGCTTTCTAGAGCCACAGGTTCGAGCCTAATCAATCTCCTATGTGACAGCTTGGTGCAAAAGTTGAAACTGGTTGAAAATGGAATACAGGTTTTTTTTAAAAAAATGTTCAGAGATCACGTCTCCTGTGAGATCTTTCTCGCACACTTCACCTTTCCAAAGACACCAAAGTAGATGAACAACCATAACTTTTTAAACAAGCATCTGAAATGTGCATGCATCTTTGGCATGCTAACACCCAAACCTGTGTATCGATGTCATCAACGCTCTAACAAGAGAACCTCACAGCACTGAAAAGCTACAACGCCTTTAATACTCAAAGGAAGAAACCAGTTTTGTTTAACAGACTACGCTCAAGAAGAAAATGTTTAGGTTAGGTAGAAGAAGGAGATCAGGCTAGGCATAGTGCTGGTAATTCCTTCACCTGGAGCCTTTGTGTTTCTGAGTATTTCATGGCAGCCACCTGCAAAGAGCCTCCCTTTCGCTGCTGACAATCATACCTCTGGCTTTAGGGTGAGTCACACTTGCTGACCTGAGTCTCCTGCTACTGTTCTTTCCCCCCAAAGAGGCCACATGGCGATGCTGATCACTGTAAAGTTATACACTAGCTCACAGGAGATAAGTGCTCACTAGTGGCTTGTTGAGAGTATGAGGGAAAAAACTAAAAGAATGAAAGTAAAAACTAAGAAAAGAATTGCCAACTCATACTTCCATCTCACTATAATAAACTCACGACTAATAGTTTTACTCTATTGAGACCATGTAAAAATAAATTGGAAGGTTATCCACTCTTGGGTTTAATCTTAAATCAGTCGCTATCAGGGACTATATTATAATTCCGATTATAGCTATTACTATCAGTGATTCCAAATATTCATCCTATATGCAAGTCCAGCTCTTTTGTGACTGTTCTGGGTTGATTTTTTGCCACATTTTAGAGCATCAGTTTAATGACCTCAAAAAAATCACATCAAGTAAGTCTGCACCTAGCTTTCTGGTTTTCAATGCGTGCTTCTTCAGAGTCTATGAATCAGTAGGAAGCGAGACTTTCCCAAAGAATTAATCATGCTAAAATAATTACAAATGGCTGCTGGGTAAGTGCTGAGTTGGGACTCAGGAGTGCCGCCTTCCAGCATTGGCTCTGCCACCCGCTACCCTCAGAGCACAGGCTAATGATACAAGCTGAGCTAAGTTTTCTGCTAGCTCTAGAATTTATGACTTACAGATTTAGAAACAGGCTAAGTGATGTATGGGCCCAGCAAGATGCACATGCAGCTAAGCAAATAACGGATCAGATAGTAGAAGAATCAAGTAAAATGTTACCCAAAAAAGTTGAGAAAGGGGAGAAAAAGAAAACTATGTTTCTCCTGTTAAATGGCTTAGTATATCACATATCAGTAGTACCTTTTTTACTGTTTCCTTCACTGTCTGTACATTCTTCTGGATGCGCCGGCCATCACCACTGATGCGCTGCAAAATAAAACAGAATTCACTAACAGAATCTTGTCGCGTTGCAGCCTATGCCTCAGTGCATCTGAGGCACATGACCATTCACCTGGAATAGAGGCATTCAGTAATTTTTGCCCACAGTGACCTAGATTTCACTGGTGACCTAGATTCTCTGAGCTCTTTTGTTCTCTGGGACACTGAAATCCAGGTACCCCCCCTTACAGAAGAGCTGTCCTCACCTTTGGGGAATCCTACTGAGGTTTCCACCAGCGGCCAGAATGGTAGAAATGAAACCTCACCAGAACCTCATCAAAGGTGGGAGCCAAGCGCAAGAAATGAGCATGAAGCTGCTTACATGAAAAGTGGGTCCTCCCAGTAAATGCAAGGTCTCCCTCAATCTGCCCACTCCTCGTGGACATGGTTCACAGTTTGGGGTGTCTGGAGGTATCAAGCTTATACACTGATGTTTCTCAACTTCCGGTCCCAATGAAAAGGAGTGCGCTTTGCACACCCCCAACCCTGAGACCTTCCCCACACTGAGACCCTCCCATCTCCCTTTTCCCCTTCCATTTTTGCTCTGTGCTAAAGCAATTGTGACTGATTTCAAGTGGCCTCTGATGTTACTGAGACCCTCCTCGCTGCCAGCCTCACTGCCCGGGTTGGGAAGGAGAGAGGGGAGGGCCACAGGCCCCAAATGAAATAGGAGAGGAGGGCAGAAGATGAGAGGAGACAGATGGCGTCAAGAGAAAAACTCACACAGAGGCTGAGCTGGTTGCTTAGCTTGGTCAGGAAGGACACCACCTCCTGCATGTAGGGCTGGAATCTGTCTGACTGGGGGGACAGCACTTCTTCAAGGGTAAAGTTGAGTACCTCCTTCATCACGTAGCATCGATCCTGCACCTGAAGGTAGAAAGGAAGCAGCAGGGGTCATATTACAGGACATCCCAGAGGACCCATCAACTATGGCAGCTAACCACGAGTTGGATACTCTCGCCTGCTCATCACTATGAGAACTTACTTTGACTCCCCGGTACAGCTCATCCCCAATGAGCCGGACATCTGTGTTGTTATCTGCAAGGCTAGCCTGGAAGAGAGAAAAGTCTAAGTGCCTGGTTGATGAGGAAGTGGAAGAAAAGCCTATAATTAAAGATGTATGCTCCCATAGGGTCTAATGACCAGCCACTCAACGTGTAAGTTCAGAACAGTGCACGGAGAAGTGAAAAGTCAACAATAGATGACTTTCCAATGGCTCCTCTGTGGATAAAATGCAGTGTATGCATCCTGAAGACCAAATAGAAAAGAGTTCTGATTAAGATCAGGTCCTCAAAGAGTCTCTAAAGAGACATAGAAAGTCTCTACCTATGCAGATAAAGTGTAGCTAAAGAGCTCACAAGGGCTTCAAAGAAAATGGCCAGGGCTCCTTGAGTCCCAAGTAGACATGAAGAGAAAGTGAGATGCCTGTGTACCTCCTCAGCCAGCATGAAGGTGCGGTTGGTGAAGTATGGCCGCTGGAAGTCAGACGCATCAATCTTGCAGTGGGAAGTGATGGGCAGCGCCGCTGCCTCCTGGGCCCACAGGGCAATGAGAAGCAGGCAGCTGATGGCCAATGTCCCCATAAGGGAAAAGCTCATAGATTTCTGCAGGAAGGCCATCACAGACAACTCAAATGTGAACAGTAGATAACCGAGAAAGAAGAACCTGTTATCGAGAGAGCAAGAGGCAGAAACGTGAGGGAAACAAGTTAGCCAGGATAGCATCCCACCAAACAGATCAGTTCATTGCCTCCGTGTGAACACTTACCTGCTTTGGTGGCTCTGCTTGTGATGGGTGAGGCAGAAGTTGCTGCTTTTATAGCCCTCGGGACACCCGATTTTTTTGGTATTCTGAACCATATGACATCAGACATTATCTAATTTCCAGTTCTGTCTTCTGAGAACTCCCTAACCACCTAGGAGGCCACAGAAAGCCACCTCCTAGCCTTCCCACCTTGAGATGTAAAGGCTTTCCTAAAACGTCACTACGCGAGCCCAGAAGGTGCTTTTGCAGACAAATCCCAGAAGTCTTCTAAACTCTACATGTTTTTTCAAAGAAAACAATTGCTTTGTCGTCGCAGATTCTGATTGAGTATAGTAGCCTTTGATCTCCTGTAGCAACTGAGTCAGCGTTTTGGTCACGGACTTGCTTTCCTCCCAACATCATAGATTATTATCTCTTTAGAAGTGACCAGAAATAAAAGACCCGTGCCCTATATTCTGTGCTTTCAAATAAGCAATAACAAAAACTTGGAGATCAGTTCAATTGTTAAAATAATTTTATCTCATTCTTTTAAGTATACAGAATGCTAAAACTACAACTAGTTTTTAAAAATAACAATGTTGGCTAATATAACCACTTTCTCACAGGTCCCATTCCCACAGAATGTTCTCAGACAGAGACTATTTTTGAGTGATCCAACGATTATGGCAAGTGAAAATATAAAGATTTACTCATAAAATCATAACCAGAATCGATTTAAGTTTGGAAATATTGGTAGTGAGCAATCCAGTCAACATTTTTAACAGAGACTTTTAATAAACTAATACTATATGTACTCTAATTCATTCTGAAATTTTATTTGTGTGCACACAAGCCTCAAAATATTATTTTTAAATAATCTGACAATAATTTGTATTATACAGGTAGATACCTGAAGAAGAAAATACAGGGATCGCAGGTTGGCTTAAATTCACTGTGAGTACATTTAATCCCTGATAACACTTTACAACTAGACTCAAAAATCCTTTCCCAAGGAAGTGAGCAGAGCGGAAGAAAGGCTATCATTGGGCAAGTGTCTACAGCAGAGGAAGAAATGTGGAGTAATGAAAACCACATCGATGAGACTTTTCTCCTTCCAGCTCATTGAGATCGAAAGTGTCAAAGAGCGGAAGGAAGGACCCAAATGATGGTGGAATCTTGATCTCTTGAGAGGTGCCAGCCTGAAGAGCCGAAACAGGGTGAGGACTTTAGCATTTTGATGTTGATGTAGGAGACAGACTCCAAGGGAGGGTGACAGTGAATGAAGCCACATGACCTCACTCATAAGTGGAATTTAAAAAAACACTAAACGTGGGGCTGGAGAGACGCCTCGGTGATGAAGAGCACTTGCTATTCTTTCAGAGAAATGGGATTTGATTCTCAGCACCCGCATGGTGGCCCACAGCTATCTGTAACTCCTCTTCCAGGAGATATGACATCCTTTCCTGGCCTCCACAGGCATCGGGCAGTGTGTGGTGCACAGACATACATGCAAGCAAAACACCCATACACATAGACTGATAATTTAAATTGTTTAGTAAAAAAGTTAAAACATCTTTCCAGATGCAGAAAGTGGAAAGGCAGCAGTCGGGACCGAGAGTGAGAGGATGAGAAGAAGTTACTCAAAAAGCATAAAGTATCAAATAGAAAGAAGACTGTGTGCTCAAGAGCTCTGTTGTACAGCAGTTGACTGTAGTAGTTGCAACAATATATTACGTGCTTGAAGATTAAGGCACAGATTCCAAGTTTACCTGCCAGAAAACAACAACAACAACAACAACAACAAAGCATTAGCATGTTGGTTAATGCTGGTGTTAGCTCAACTCAGTCATTCCGCATTGTATCTACTTGCTCAAAATACCATGTGAGAAATAATATGCTGTGTTTGCTTTTCATTTTAAAAGATACTTTTAATTCGAAAAATCTTAAACAAATGCTAGACATTTTAGGGGGTTGTTCATGAGCTCATAAATAAATAAATATTAAGGAAATTCTTCCATATCTGATTGCCTGGCGTATGAAGCCTGGTGATCCATGTAAAAATAGCATGCAACTTAAGCTATTCTGTGGATTAAATTGGCTTTTGTTGGTTGGCTTGGGAAACTAAGAAGCATACATAAATTTATTTCCATTGGAAAACAGATGTTGACACCATTGAATTATATGTTTTGGAGGAGACTGTCTCTTTCGTCTTTGTAACTCCAACTACAGCACCGTTACACTCTTTGGAGGGGACTGATAAAAACATACTAAATGAATATGTAGATTTGTGGATTTAAATAATTTACCATCGTTGGGGAAATAGAGGTAATTTGCCTTCATGGCTCTTCTTAAATTGGAGTTTGACCTGGTTGTCCTTGCTAGCTTCATTCTTGTCTCTGGATAAGGAATAAATAACTGTGAGGAAAAGAAAAAAAAATAACCAAAATGACAGACAATTGCAAAGCAGTCTTTAATAGCTACATGTACCCCTTGTGTCATATTCTCCAATGGACAGACTATTAATGTCAGTGTCAGCATACAGGGATTTCATGGGTTTGGCTAAGATTCACTAAAACAAAATGTAATCTGGGGCTGTGTGTGGGTTTCCGAACAGATGTAGAGAGACTATCAAAAGTAGTTGCTGTTAAAATGCAGATGTAGCATAGAGAGGCTCCTGTAAAAACAAAAGCAAGAGACATATGTACTGAATAACTTCTGATCACAACAGGCTTTTTCCCTAGGGGGTCTCTTCATGAATTTTCAAGTCACCCCAGATAAAGAGTAACATCAGCGCCATGTTCCCAGATCCCAGACAGACTGTACTCATGGATGATCTTGGATCTATGTCAGGAGGAGCTAGCCAGGATCCCCAGCCTGAAGGGCCCCTTCTGCTGCTTCACACTCTGTACCATTTCTAGTACCTAGAATAATGCTCAGCGTATTGCAGGTGACGAATAGATGTTTAATGACTGAATGAATCTACTTCCCATTCGTTGGCTGGTGCTTAAAAATCTACATCTGGGAATGCAATCTTTAAAATACAAACCTCTGAGGCTGCACGAAGACTTTGGTCATCTCAGGTTTATATTCATCAGACTTCTTATTCCAAGGTATATGATCATTATTCCACACAAGTTATATACATGTTTAATATGCATTTGTAGGCATGTACTCTTCTAAGACAAATGGTATCGTTTAGTGTGCGCAATTATTTTTATTTTATTGCAACAGTTCTCTTTCTTGGTTTTTCTACCTAGTATTATGGTCTTGCAATCTGTCCATGCTGCTATGTGTAGCCCCTACTTCAAGCTTAGCATTATAGACTGCATATCCACCACATTTTATTTATCATTTCCCTATAATAAGCACCTAAACACCCTCCAATTGCTCACAAAGCAGACGCTGCCACACGAAACAACCTCACCCAAGCCATTTTCAATGTATTTTCTAAAGAATTTAAAATATTTTTAAAAGAATACGAGGTCTTTACTCAAGCCAGAGATTCAGTTCTCTTGGCCAGAATGCAATTTCCCTTGGCAGGCCTTTACAGCTATTTTTTTTTTTTTTTTTTTTGGTTTTTCGAGACAGGGTTTCTCTGTGTAGCTTTGCGCCTTTCCTGGAACTCGCTTTGGAGACCAGGCTGGCCTCAAACTCACGGAGATCCGCCTGCCTCTGCCTCCCGAGTGCTGGGATTAAAGGCGTGCGCCACCACCGCCCGGCCCTTTACAGCTATTCTAATATCCCCCCACTCTGTAGAGGTAATCCCCCAAATCATTTAGGAACCAGGTCAAAACTCAGAGGCCCCGGGCATTTTGTCCTCTAGCCAAGATGAGGTTGCTGAGAGGCCCAAGTTTGGCTTTTAGCCAGGAAAGAAACTGCTCGCTTTTCTTTGGTTTTTGTTTTTTGCTTTTGTTTTTTGTTTTGTTTTGTTTTTACCCTAACATGCCTAGCCAGTTTCTACCTCATGTTTTTACCATTCCTCTTTCTGAAGAGGTAACCCTAACTGCCGATATGGAATTGGGTAGTAACCAATCCAGCTTCTTCTAGCTGAACAGGAGCATCCGTTGTGACAGTCCACACACCCCTCCAGGGCCCCGAGAGAGTTTCTGTGGTTTGATTTGCACAAATGTCAGATATACCGATGAAAGGAAGTTATTGATGTGTGCCTGGAGAGAGGTGGGAAGAAGTAAAAGGCGGGAGTTATTAGCATTCCGATTTCTAGGCAGGCAACAGGGGAAGCCAGACAGCAGAGGTTCTTAAGACGTCTAAATCAAAGTCCTTTAGAATCTCTTGATGGACTCTAAATGATGAACCCCAGCACTTTGATCGCTGTTGGAGTGGCTAGGATGGCAGTGTGAGGTCCCTCATGGGTGGCTTCTAGAGGAGAGAGAGAGGGAAAAAAATTAGCCATCATTCAATTGTTAGGTGCAAACAGCAAGGGGCCTGTCTCTCTGGGTTGCAGGTAGGCACTGTAGTGTTGAACTGACAGGGTCTAAAGCAGTGGTTCTTAACCTGTGGGTCATAACCCTTTGGGGGGGTCATATATCAGATCTCCTGCATATCACATATTTACATTACAATTCATAACAGTAGCAAAATTACAGTTATGAAGTAGCAATGGAATAATTTTATGGTTGGCGGGTCACCACACCATGAGGAACTGTATTAAAGGGCCACAGCATTAGGAAGGGTGAGAACCACTAGTCTAAAGTCTTATATCTGAGTAGCATTACTATCATGAAGAAAGTCATTAGTGAGAAAGTTACCTAAATAACATCTCATATGGATTTAGCTTAAGGTTTGAGGAGTATAACCCTTTGGATTGTTTTTTAAAAAAACAACAACAAAAAAAATCAAAAAAAAAAAACCAATCATTTTAATCTTTGGTTAGACTTTCTGTTGGGTGCTTAAGGCCATCAAATGGACAAAATTAATCATTTTCTTTTTTATTGTCAAAGTCAGTTGAGGATTTGCTCCTCAGAAGTCCCTTGGGTTTGAGAAGAACCTCTGGCTCTTCTAACCTTTCTCTGACCAGTTGCTCCATCTCTGTGGGGTAAGTCAAAGGCCCTGCTTGACCATACCCTCATTTGGAAGTGTGAGGAAGTTTTCCCTCTGTGTTGACCCTCCTCTCTGTAGACTGGACACTGCTGAGAGTCCATCCAGTGTGGTCTCCATGACCTCCCTGAACAAGAGATCAGGTTACAGTACATCTCAAGAATTTCTCCACAGTCCCCTGAGACCTCATTGACTTTGGAGAACAAGGATCAAAATAGCATCCCTTGAAATATCTCTGCACCCAGTAGTATAGATCTCAAAGCATTGTTGTTGACTACCTAGAAGGTCGGTTATACCAGTCAAGACTACTAACCATCATGCAGTATTTAGACAAGGGTCAGGCAAAATTCAAACTTTTAAGTAAACTTTGATTAGACCTTTGTTCTTTAAGCCAGTTACAATCATCACCAAGAGCAGAACATAGCTCCTTTGACATAAGTGGATGTTTGATTGATTTTTAACCTTAGAAATTTTTTGTTTTGTTTTGTTTTGTTTGTTTTTCGAGACAGGGTTTCTCTGTGTAGCTTTGCACCTTTTCTGGAACTTGCTTTGTAGACCAGGCTGGCCTCGAACTCACAGAGATCCACCTGCCTCTGCCTCCCGAGTGCTGGGATTAAAAGCATGCACCACCACCACCTGGCGACCTTAGAAATTTTAAGATCATCTCTAAGTCTTGTCTTTTACACATCTTAAATCATTGACTCAGACAGTTGTAACTTGTATGAAGTTTCCAGATTTCTTTCTCATTCTAGCAACACCCAGCTATCTTCATCTTCATACACAAATCATTATTGTTACGATTTGTTGTGACAATGATTTTGTTGAGAACCTCATAAGGTTCCAGCAACAAACGAATACTCAATTCTTTCAAGTGTTCACCCTGAAGGACCAATTAATTTATGGGGCTTACTTGCAGAACATGGGTAAGGAGTTATTGACGGGAGCATGGGAGATCTAAATGCAACCATACTAGAAAGCCTTCACTCAGCATGGATGACGGCTTCTCCATAGACAAATAGGTAAAGCCCCCCTCCCTAGTTTTTCCTGACCTACATACTCTAGCTCATTTGAAAGATCTCAAGACCATGTGCAATTAGGGCAGAGTTGAGTATTTGCGGCTTGGCGGAGTGGCTGAGATGAGGTCCAATCACCCTGCCCACGCCCTCCTTCTAAGAAGGAACATTAGCCATCTAAAAGCCCAACTATGGTACTTTTTTACAGACAGACATAGCTGAAGTCAGAAGATGGTGGTAGACCGGCTTAGAAGACAGCGCCATGCAACAACATCATCACCACCACCTTAATAAAAGAAAGTTTAATCCAAACTACAAACATAGCATAACATAATTAGTATTATCCATGGAGATTCTGCTAGACTATGGGGCTTCCTAAGTTCCCAGGTAAACCTTAAAGAAAACCCAAGACAGTCAAAACTCTTCGTAAATACAGTACAGAGAGTAATCTAGTACTTTTGGTTTTGAATGAGTGTGGGCAGCAGATAGAAATGGCAGATAAACAGCAAAATATCAACTAAGAAACAGCAGAAACCAGCTAAGGAAACCCTGTTAAGGCTACAATGATGGAGTTACTGCTTCAAGTTTGTTGTTGTTGTTGTTGTTGCTGTTGTTGTTGTGATGATGATGATGATGATGATGACGACAGAGGGTCTTCTCTGTCCCCTCTATGGATGAGCATCTCATTAGATGCTTTACTGCAGTCATTCTCATAACATGAGCTAAGCAGCATTAATTACTCTTGGAAATAGTTTACCCTTTAGCCATCCTAAAGAACACAATGCCTTTACTCTTGCACTATCTCATTGTTCTCCTTTCTCACTTTCCCAGGGGCAGCCTGACTCAGGAAGGAGGCCTTGAGGGATACTTGGAAACCAACATGTTGTATCTGAAGCCAGAGAGCCAAATCCCATTTCCAAAGCCACCTTCCTAGTGAGCTCAAATAGTACATGACAACTTGTCAGTATAATGTACACACAAAAGACATTTGCTTCTCAGTACAACTGAACAGAGTGGCTTTTACTGGACAGGAGACACGATGTTGAGTCCAGTGATAACTGGCTGGAACCAGAGCACTTTTCCTCCTTATAAACTATATAGACTTGTCCAAATGGGTCTTATCATCCATCTTTTGGATCATGTATTGGGAATCAGAATTGACAAGAGATGGGCAACGTTTTCTTCCTTTTAGAGTCCTAGAAAAGACAGAGCAATTAATTTTGAAGGGTTACCCTCTACAGGTTCATGGGTGAGAGGCAATCAGCATCCATGATCAAGGAAGATCAAGACAACAGAACTATCTGCCTTTACCAGTGTCTAACCTGGGACCCTCACTGGATAGACCTAAGATGACCAAATGCTTATCACTCTGTACCAACAATTGGTTAGTTTGTGTCTGTAGATGGAGAAAGACAACCTGAAAAACTAAATACCATCCCTCCTATAAAGAGATCAATTTGTAGGATAATGTGATGCTTTAGTTGATATTTTCCCATAGAGGCCACTTTCCCCCTTTAGTCTAACTTTAGTCTAGGCTTGAATGCAGAAAAAAAACAGCCATTCCTTTCTTAAGTCCTATGGATCTAAGAGATTCCAATGAGTAAGGACACAGTCTAGGGGCCTTTGTTGATGACTACCCATCCTTAAAACAAAAGACAATATATGGGAACATCTCCCAGGTTTTCTTTATCTCCCTCTCTAAAGCATCCTATGGAGATTTTCCTAGATCTTGTTTCTTTGCTCATGAGAGAAGGAGGTACCTATGGTATTAATCATTTCTTTTACCTGTTTGGTCCTGGGCACCTGTATCCTATCCTTCCTCATTAGCAGCCATTTGAAGGGGAGCCTATTTGAATTATTCACCCTTATTGAAATGACTCTATAATACCCTGTGACTTTAATGAATTCTTTCTGCATTTATCCTGGTCTGTCTTGTCTCACCTGTTCAGGATCCATCATTGAAAGAGTCCTGTGGAGTCAGCAAGCTTCACATATCAAGAAAGTCGCTCAACTTCTGATGATTATATAAGTTAGGTGTCCATAATAATAAGTTGTGGCAAGACGTATGGCTTGAGATCATGGGACTTCTTCTGTTTCTTTGTTCATCTCCCTGGTAGATTAAACCTCCAATATTCCCTTAAACATTCCCCTTGACCCTTTCCCTCCCATTTATAATATATCAGTTCATACTGAGTTTCCCAGCCTAAGCAGGAAGGAAGCACAGTCAGAACTCAGTGTGAGTTCTCCATTTAAAAAGGCCATCAGTCAGGATGCCTTGGGTTAGAAGGGCAATTTATAACTCAATCCATGTAATTTTGGGTTAAGTACCCATAGTCTAGAGAATACAGAACATGGAAAACAATAACATCTAAAAGAACTTGAAAAGAGGTGCCATCAACCTGTTCTTTTTTTTTTCTGAGCCCATCTAGGTCACCGTAACTGGAAAGTAAAGACAAAAAAAAAATAAATAAATAAAATAAAAAAAAAATAAAAAAAAAAGGGTATTTAGGTCTCAAAGGGGCTGAAACAAAAATGGGTAGCAAGGAAAGAAAGAATATTCTGTCTCAGTTAGAGAAAAAACAGGCTTGGAGACATCAGGCAGAAATACCAGGCATGACGACCTGAAAGAACCACATCTCCAGCCTCCTGCTTAAGCAGAGCATCTCCATCTCCAGCTTCCTGCCCAAGCAGAGCATCTCCATCTCCAGCCTCCTACCTAAGCAGAGCATCTCCATCTCCAGCCTCCTGCCTAAGCAGAGCATCTCCATCTCCAGCCTCCTGCCTAAGCAGAGCATCTCCATCTCCAGCTTCCTGCCTAAGCAGAGCATCTCCATCTCCAGCCTCCTGCCTAAGCAGAGCATCTCCATCTCCAGCCTCCTGCCTAAGCAGAGCATCTGCATCTCCAGCCTCCTGCCTAAGCAGAGCATCTCCATCTCCAGCCTCCTGCCTAAGCAGAGCATCTCCATCTCCAGCCTCCTGCCTAAGCAGACTGGTCCTCTTTGCTGC
Source organism: Peromyscus melanophrys (assembly GCA_902168415.1). NCBI lineage: Eukaryota > Metazoa > Chordata > Mammalia > Rodentia > Cricetidae > Peromyscus > Peromyscus melanophrys. Next base: position 31,537 of record CABHPR010144023.1, on the reverse strand, counting down.
CATCTGTTGCAGCTGCCTGCAGGCAGCAGTTCATCTAGCGCTTGGCAATCTATACTTTCCGGTCCCAATTGGGATTTGTGTCCTCCCAAGACATGGCCTGGGTAGCTGAAAATTTACATGAGCTTCCCAGGTCTACCCATCTCAAAGTATTAGCTCCCCCTGGTAGCTGTCTTGTGTTGGTGGCACAAGGCTGGGGAAACTCTTAGTCACCTTTAGAAACCAGTAAACACACAGTGCAAAACAATGTGTCAAAAAAATTTTTTTTTAATCCACAGTGGAGGTCTGGTATTACATATATCTAGTCTCCTTAGTGATGTAGGAAATGCATGGACCTTATCCCATGACAACACAGCCTGCCTGGGTCTCCTATTCCCTTGATGTCATAGGCATGTAGGAAGGTGAAAATCAAAAAGAAAGGAGGATTGGGGTGTGTGACTGAATGCCCTTGTCACAGGAAATTCATCGGATGTGGCCATCTCCTGAGCTCTCAACGATACCAGGAAAATTGATGGGTACCACCCTTTTGGCTTATGCCAAGTCGTTGTATCAACTAAGATGGCAGTGAAGTCACGTGGTTGTCAACACCTGAGCGATGATGTCACTAACTGAGATGACGGTCAAGTTATATGGCATATTTCACGCAATGTGATGGTCTCCACTTCCATCTATTTTCCTGCAAATAATACAGCTTCATCCTTTAGAGCCGAATAATACCCTGTCATGTGTATTCAACCCATTTTCTTTATCCCTCCATCCGTTGGCAGACACCTAGGACGATTCAAGAACTTGACAGTTGTGAATGCAGGTGTCTCTGTGTAAGTTGACTTTGACTACATTTGGTATATGCACAGGTATGGGGTAGCCTTACTGTATGGTTCATGTGTTTTCAGTGTGGGGAGCACCTCTATACTGATCTCCATCACTGTTGGATTGATTTACATTCCCACCTATTAATCGTTCCCTCTCTCCACACGTCCGCACCAACATCTGTTGATCTCGTGATGATAATCATTTTAACTGCGATAAGGTAGACTCTCAGTGTGGCTTTTGTATTTTATATTGGTATTTCTCTCAACATTTTTCATACCCTTTTGGCAATTTGTTCTTCTTTTGAGAACTATTTGTTTGAATATTTTTGCCCACTCATTGACCGAATGACTGGTTTCGGGTTTGGCGGGGAGAGGTAATGTTTTTAGTTATTTGTACATCCAAGCTATTCATCTCGGTCACATCAGTATCTGGCAAAGATTTTTCTCACTTTCTACAGATTTTCTTTTCACTGCGGTAATTGTCTCTTTTGCTGTATGAGAACCTTTTTATGTACGCCATCATGTTTTCCTATCTTGCTATTATTTCCCGGGCTACTGTAACCTTACTCAGAAAGTCCTTGCCTTGCCCAGATCTAGAAATATTCCCCTTTGGGTTCCTCCAGTAATTTCAATGTTTCTTGTCTTGTGTAAGAGGTGGACTGTGATGATATATTGTGCACCCCAATATATTGTGTACCCTAAGAAACTTATCTGGGGATCAGAAAACAGAACAGCCACTAGATTGTTTGTTTGTTATTTTTTCGAGACAGGGTTTCTCTGTGTAGCTTTGGAGCCTTTCCTGGAACTCGCTTTGTAGACCAGGCTAGCCTGGAACTCACAGAGATCCGCCTGCCTCTGCCTCCAGAGTGCTGGGATTAAAGGCATGTGCCACTACCACCTGGCACAGCCACTAGATTAAACATAAAGCCTAGGCAGTGGTGGCATACAACTTTAATCCCAGCATTTGAGATCTCATGTCTTTGCTTGGGAAGGACACACACCTTTAATCCCAGGAAGTGATGGCAGAAAGCAGAAAGGCATATAAGGTGTGAGGACCAGGAACTAGAGGCTTTTAACCAGCAGTTTAACTGAGACCCTCAGAAGCTTCCAGTCTGAGGATTAGTGGAAACAGGATCGGCTGAGGAGTTGGCAAGGTGAGGTTGGCTGTGGCTTGTTCTGTTTCTGTGATCTTTCAGCTTTCACCCCAATATCTGGCTCTGAGTTTTTTATTAATAAGACCATTTAGCAATTCATTTATTAATAAGACCATTTAGCAATTTGTCCTACAGTGGAGCTCACTATTTAGCTCTTGATGGCCTGGAACTTACTACGTAGAGTAGGCTGGCCTTAAACTCACAGATATCCACTGCCTCTCTCTCCCAGTGCTGGGGTTAAAAGTGTACAGCACTACACCCAGCAAAATTCTGGTTTTATCAGCACCATCTGTGGAAGAGGTTGTCTTTTCTCTAATGTTTTGTGGTTTTTTTCTTTTAGTGTAATTGTCAAAAATTAGGTGGTTTTGCCTGTTGGGTTTATTTCTCGGTCCTCTGTTCCATAGGTCTACATGTCTTTTTTCATGCCAATATCTTACAGGTTTTGTTACTATGGCTCTGTAGTACAATTTGAGACCAGTTATTATGACATCTTAAGTATTGCTCTTTCTCCTGAAGGTTGCTTTGGCTATTGTGCATCTTTTGTACTTCCATATGAAATTGGGGTTGTTGTTTTTTTTCCTATTTCTGTGAAGAGTGTCATTGAACTTTTAATGGGTGTTGTGTTGAATCTGTAGGTCACTTTGACTAGTAAAGTCATTCCCACAGTATCAGTTCTGCTGATCTGTAACCACTAAATGTTGTCTCATCTTTAAATGTCTCCACTCTTCCTCCTGTGTTTAAAATCTCTCATTATAGAGGTCTTTTCATCCTTAGATAGATATATTCCTTGATACTTTTTGAATCTATTGTGAATGGGAGTGGTTTCCTCATTTATTTCCTAGCATATTGATTATTGGTATATAGGAAGGGACTCTAGTTTTGCGTATTGACTTTATATCCCGTTATTGTGCAGAACTTATTTATCAGAATGAGGAGTTTACTGGTGGAGTCTTCAGGGTCTTTTAAGTATCGAATCATATCATCTGCAGATGGGAATAACTAAACTACTTTCTTCCAATTTTTCTTCCTTTCCTTTCTTTCTCTTATCATTCTCATGAAGCACTCAAGTAGAATGTTGACTGGGAAAGTTAAGGGTGAATGTCCTTTTCCTGTTCCTGATTCATCCCATCTACTGAGCTCACTCCATGATGGCTGATGTCCAGTGAGCACTTAATAATAGTCCTCGTCTTAAAGGGGCAATTGAATATTTATTGAAAATATAACTCCAATCCCCTTTATTTTGTCATTGGAAATAGTCTCTGTATTAAGAGCAGATATTTTGTCCTTCTTTATAATTACAGAGAGTTGAGTTTGTTTATAAATGTGTCCAAAGTTGCAAAGCCAACATGAAAAAGCCTGAATTAAATTCAGATCTTTTAACTCAATGTCCAGTGTCACTATGGCCTACCTGTCTCTTCCCTTCTAAATCCTCTACTGATCACTGATGAAGAGCACTCCACATCTGCATTGGCAAAAAGCTTGTATTTAGCTGGAATTACAGGAAAAGGTCCTATGATCTGCATGAGGTTGACCTCATATTTGCAGGGAGGCACCATAAAGAACATGAGATCTCTCTCAGTTCTGTCTGGATCTGAGGTTCTGAGTCTATCTCTTAGTAACTCAATGGCCTTATCCCTCCATCATTCTATAAAAAGGAGATTTTTTTTAAAGATTTATTTATTTATTATGTATACAGTGTTCTGTCTGAATGTTTGCATGCACACCAGAAGAGGGCATCAGACCTCAATATAGATGGTTATGAGCCACCATGTGGTTGCTGGGAATTGAACTCAGGACCTCTGAAAGAGCAGTCAATGCTCTTAACCTCTGAGCCACCTCTCCAGCCCTAAAAAGAAGATTTATAATATCACCTACCTATGGAATTGTTGACATTCTGCATGAATTTCTCAAGGTAGCTCCTCAAATATAATGTTTGAGAAACTTCTTGTTGTATATGGGGGGTGGGGGGTGTTGACGTGGGTCCATAGAATCAAGACACAGAGGCACCTCAAGGATGATTCTAACCTTTTCCAGCTGTAGAGGGGGTCATCTCTCCAGACTGAATTGCTATAGCTTAGCAAAGAGCCCTTTTATTGCTATACAATTTTCACCTTTAGCAAGTCAACCTGTATACCAAAACCTTTTATCTAAGCCCTCCAAAGGGACAGTGCAAATGCATGTGGTATTCTCAGCAAAGGAATACCACAGTGTTCTGGGTTGTTCCTAAACCAAGGTTGTATAGGCTTTGAACCCCCTAGGAAACTCTCAGATAAGACTTCAAACAGAAGGTACCGGAGACAGAAGGTAATGATCACAAAAAGCAGATCAAAGCCAGGAGCTAATACTCTGGAACCTGCAGGAATTCTCCCAACAACTTCTGATACTAACTGGGAGCTTCTTTATGAATGAGGTGTGAGACAAGTGAAATGGGGATCAAGAGCTGGGGATTCTGCAATGTAACTGGGTGTTCTGTCTTGCACAGATCAGATCTGTTAAGTCAATGAGTCTTGTTCCTCACTCAAAACCTTAGCAGCAGTCCACATTCTCTCTTGTTTAACTATCCACCTTCCTTTCTTTCTTCTTCTGAAATATATCTTGACTAAGGGACCTTTCCACGTTGTTCAGACAAGAAGCATGATGTTCTCTTGTGGTGCCAGGGACCATGGTTACACTTCCAGTCTCATCTTTCTCTTTTGGACAAAGAGTATACACCCACACTTTCCATCTTGGGGAGATACCACAAGTAAGTTACTGTTTTAAATGACCCCTAAGATATTTGCAGTGTATCTAACAATGTATCTAACACAGTTCTCAGATTCAGAATACATTTTTTAAAAAAATCTTATAAATCCATGAGAAAACAAAACATATGCTTGCATATGGACTTTGCAAAAGAAATTGTCTGATATACGTAGGTAAAGAGTTTAATCAGCACGAAGAAATGTAAAGTTAAGAGCTACAGTCTGGCTGGAGATGTGACTCATTTGGTAGAGGTCTGGCCTATAAAACATGAAGCCCTGAGTTCAATCCCCAGCACAATCAGATGTGGTGATTTGTGCCAATAATCTTAGAGGATCAGAAATTTAACCCTTGGCTACATAGTAAGTTCAAGGCCAGCCTAGGCTATTACATGATACCAAGTCTCAAAATAAATAAATAAAAAGATTGAAAGAAAGAAGCCATTCACCAGTATCACTAAAATGAAGAGAATTGTTGACAAGCATCTATAGAAGATGAAACCCTAATAATCCCTTTGAAGCCTCTTTTTAATTTTTAGTTTATAATAATTAGTTCCTGGTAAGTGGAAATATTGCTTTTTTCATTTTTTTAAGTTGTTCTTCTCTCATATAATATATCCTCTTTAAGACACTGTCTTTGCAGCACCTCCTAGAGCTGACATGTACCTCCTAGAGTACAGACATGATCTACACACTCTGACTCAACTATTCAGTCTCTAACCACACACTCAAAAAAAATGAGTTTGCATACCAAGAGCGGGCACGACATGTCCACTCCGACATTATTCAGAGTAGCCCTAAACTGAAGCCATCAAAATGGATAAACCATCCTGTGGTTGTATATTAGAATGCTGTACAGCAACGAAATACCTTCTGTTTCTATATGTAATTATAGAGATGGATTTCCTAAACAAAGGCTGAACAAAAACGTCAAACAGAAAAATTCAAACCTTGTAATAAAGTCCATGTAACATTCAAAAATGCAGGCAAAACTGCTCTGTCACACTGGGGGTCAAAAAATTGGCTAACTCTAAGATAAGCAGAGCCAAGAAAAGAGAAGGGGCTTCTGGGATGTTTTTTCCTGCTAGCTGATTGTAGGGGTATATTTATCTGGTAAGAAATATATCAGACTATGTGTTCGTCATGACTTTATTCTTCTCTGTGTTTCAGGCTTTAATGTCTTTGGGGTGATCCCTCAGGATCAGTTGAATATTCTCAACTGTCCCCCTGTCCCCCTAGTCTCTTAAGTTAGGCGATAGCCCCAGGGCTTCCTTGGCTCCTTTCTGTACCTTCCAGGAAGTGGCCTGAGTTGACCTTCACTGTGTGTTCAAGACTCTCCTCTTAGGTCATGGCTAAACCAGGGTACACAAGATGTCTAGATGGCCCTCCTCATGCTAGGCCTCTTCTAATCAAGCATGCTAATTCTAACTTTATTGTATTTTTGTGTGATACTAAGTTTGAGTTTGAAAAAGGAAACAGAAGATATCCCTCCGTGATTTCCCCCTATGGACACGAGCCACACATCTCTAAGCCAGAGAACTGTTAGCAAAAGCCTAAATCTTCAGTAGGCAGAGATTCTTTGCTCTCAGCAACCTGTCTTGACAACCTCTTGACAGAGCTCGAGCAAGGTCAAATGCAGAGTAAAATCAAAATTCCTCTATTTCTCACCAGAGGCTGATGAGAGACAACTGAGTCACAGACACTGATTTCTGTCCCTCCGGTGCCCGTTGCTCCAGCTGCCCACGCTGCCAACAGAGACAAACACACAGGGAGGGGGTTTGTAGCCAATTTCACCTCAAGGTGGGCCTTACCCACCGAAGAAGAGAGAAGAGATGTGCCTGTTCGCGGAGAGCCTTTGGTCTGACATGTTTTTCTGTCTCACATAGACACAGGAGCTGCAACCCCTGATCAGGCTCTTCCCCATCCCCAACCTTCCAGGTGAAATGAAATGTCTATATTCTGGTACCCTGAGGACTGCTCAAAAGTTCTCTCTAGTTGGCATGGTTTTGCTCTCTGAGTCTGGTTCCCTTCTCACTGCTTGACAATTCTCAGGCTAGTCTCTGGCATCCATGAGCATGCTTTCCTGAGGGGGCTTCTGGAACCACACACATCCTGGGTCTGAGCCACATGCTGTACACGCAGTGACTTCATTATTACATTGTAGTCTCTCTTGAAGGGAAAACAGTGTGTATCTACAGCGGGCCACACACCGTCTAGTCTTTCTTTCCACTTCCCTGTGCACATTAGAAGCAATTGTCTGAATTTCTGCATAACTATTGTCTTCAATTAGGACTTCTGGAAGCAAAGCCACAGGGTCACACAGGACTGCTGTGGGCACTCTGTGCCTCTTCCTCTCTGTTTCACTCACTGAATCTCCTAACTTTACCACTGGAGCTTCTACATTCTCTGTTTCATAGTCTGACTATCACAAATCACAGAATCCATCTGATTCATAATTTTCAAGCAGTGCCCCCCTAGATTTCATCTCATTTGGTCTTTATAATAACCTGCCAGATCATGGACCTCCACTCCTACATGTAAGAAATAGGAGGCTCAGAAAGGCAACATGACTTTCTCCAAGTCACATGCTACACAGTGGATCTAGAATCAATGAAGGCTTTTTCCACTCAGGAAGTTAGCTCAGTGCTCTCTCCGGGTTTGGATGAGGGGTATACTTTGCAAAGGGGACTTGCTGGAATTCATGAAAATATACCACCCCCAATGTGCACAGTGTCTGTGTCTACTCCCATCATAGCGCAGAACGATTGGAATTAAAATACTCTGACAACTTCTACGTCTCTCTATCAGAGCAGGAGGCATGAACAGGTCAGTCTGTAGTCACTTCTTTCTGTAATTCCAGGAAATTATCATCATCATCATCATCATCATTTCTCCCTCCTCTTCCCCTTCTCCCTCCCTCTTGATTTTATTTTCTCTCCCCCACATTTTATGTTTTGCCTGGGATGGCTTGATGGAAAATAAAGAGACTAGAAAATGGTAATATGACCACTCTGCCAAACTCCCAATAAATCACATGATTTTTCAAAGGATAATGTCTTTTAAAAAAAAATGGGAAAATTTCCCCCTTGAATTAGAAACAGAAATGGAGAGGTGCTGTGGGATGGTCTGTATGTCAAATTACTCTGATTGGTCAATAAATAAAACACTGATTGGCCAGTGGCTAGGCAGGAAGTATAGGCGGGACTAACAGGAGAAAAGAACAGGAAGGTGGAAGGAGACACAGCCAGCCGCCGCCAGGACAAACAGCATATGAAGATGCTGGTAAACCACGAGCCACGTGGCAAGGTATAGATTTATAGAAATGGATTAATTTAAGATATAA